>JBAMYA010047798.1:0-10202 GCA_037176975.1 Arrhamphus sclerolepis
TTCTAGTTATAAGTATACGATTATGTTTGCACGCTCTCGTGGGCCAGATAAAATGAAGTTGTGGGCTGGATTTGGCACGCGGGCCTCGAGTTTGTGCTTTAAGAAAATCTTCATGAGATGAAGTCATGTTTCAGAGATTGGTAAAGTAAAAGAGGGAATCACAATCTGGCCTTGGACTGTCAGTGTGTACAGACGGACATATGTTGTGATCGCTTGATTTTGACGGATCTGTCAAGAATCCATCTGCGTGTGCACGAGTGTATTGTATCCAGCTTTGTGTGTGTGTGCGTGTGTGTGTGTCTTTCACCATATGTGCATGTTCCTTCTATGTGTTTGACAAGTGCTCCAAGGTAAATGTTGACACTTGGATCAGAGACAAGATGGAGGGGGTGAGGGAGGCAGGGAGGGGGGGAAAGTAAATGGATTTACAGACTGCACGACCTTCCAAGGACAGGAGTGGAAACAAACGATAAGGCGGAAGGGAGGGAAGGGAGTGGCACACGGCAGGCATCTGGCATCGGCGTGCACTTCATTGACAGGGATTTAAAGGCCTAAGGAGGGCATGAGGAGGCTGCTGTACTCAGGAGATTCTGAGCCGCATGGTTCCTGTCCACTTGGTGTTTTTTTAAATACGCTGCCTGTTCCAAGAAAAAAGGGCACCTCTTGGTTTTCACTAAGCAACTATTTAAGAGCCTCCCATTGGGTAATTACTGCATGGATGATTAAAGTTATTTAACCCTAACTGATGCAGGGAGCAGCTCCTCATTTTTTAAACAACCATGTCAGAAGACACATCCTGCAGTCGTGGAAAAGATGTTAATCTGTTTCAGAAGGGTCAAATTTTTGGCATCAAGCATAGAAAGCATCACAGGAGATTGCTGAAACATTAAAACTGGGTTAACAACTGTCCAACACATTATTAAATAGTGGTGAACCATCATCTTCCAGCAATAAATGTTGTCAGAAAAACATCTTGAATGATAGCAATCTGTGATCACGTAGTGAAATCAAATAATAAAAAAAACACAACATAGACAGCCATGTTTAACAGTGAAAGTAAGAACATTTTCACACGATCAGTGTGAAGGGAACTCAAGGGATTAGGAATAAACAGCTGCGTAGCCACTTAGCAGGGAGGCTAATCAGAAAAAGGCTTCAATCTGCTAGAGAGCATAAAGATTGGACTCTGGAGCAGCGGAAGAAGGTCATGTGGTCGGATGAGTCCAGATTCACTCTGGTCAAGAGTGATAGAGCATCAGAGGATGAAGTACCTATTCTCTACTGTACAAGCCTGTGGGGGCAGTCTATGATCTGGGGTTGCTGCAGTTGGTCAGGTCTAGGTTCAGGTCTAGGTTCAGACCAGGTTATTCTATCATTGGAGTGTTCTCTTCTCTGATGACATGGGTTTATTCCAACATGATAACGGACTCACCAACAGTGGTTCAGGGATCATAAAACATAATTTTCACACACGGATCGGCCAACAGAGAGTCCAGACCTGAACCCCATTGAGAATCTTTGGGACGTGCTGGAGAAGACTTTGTTCCCATCAACAATACAAGATCTTGGAGAAAAATGAATGCAACTCTGGATGGAAATAAATGTTGTGACACTGCAGAAGATCATCAAGATGATGCCATGGTGAATGCGTGCTGTAATCAAAATATTAGTACATTTTTTTCTGGGAGGGGCAGTGAATATTTTCATATGCTGCTGCGTGAATCTCCTTTCCATCTTCCGCAACTGATCCCAACGTTCATATTGATTTTACTCACTCGTCCAGACTTAGCGGCAAGTTGTTGGGAAAATTTAAAGAGTGCTTTGTCCCGATGTACACAGATGCAGTCATGTTTTACAAATTAAATGTTGATACCACAATTGAATTTCCCAGTAGGGACTAAATCAGATTTTTTTTCTTTCCTTTTAAATTCATCTCTGCTCCTCCATGGCTGCAGTGCTCAGAGAGAACCGAACACATAGAAAAAAGTCCTGAGTTAAGCTCAAAATAACTATTCATTTCCAGATGACAGATGACGCAGAATGATGCAGAGCTCCATATCTTTACTTGATTTATCAAAAATACACAAAGAGCATGAAAGACTGGAAAAAAAATAATAATAAAATGGATGACGGACCATTAGAAATCTGCTTTTGGGTCACTTTTTGGTGCTATTTGCATAATTGGCTGTTTGCTTCAAAATGATGAATAAACCAAAATTCATACAAGACAAACAGCAACATTTAAAGGCAGAGCAGTGTCCGTTGCCAGCTGAGCATGCAGCATAATATGAGTGCCTCTGCTTCTCTGCTAATGAAATTGAGATTGCAGCATGTCAGTTTGAAGTATGATCCAAACAGGAGGACTCAGGGAAAAAAATCTAAATGTATTATTTGGTGTCAGCCAAGCAAACAAAAGATATGAGCCCACGCACTGCAGCAAAACTTCACCTTCATCATAAAAAAGGCCCAGCAAAAATATCAAAAATTCTTTTACACAGTTCATTTGCTATTTTACATTTTAATTGTGAAGAAAAAGCAAAAAAAATACTCACAACTTTCATTGCAGGCTTTTGTAAAAGAATTAGATGTCATCTCACTGCCCTTATTGGCTCTATTTATTTCACACCAGTTCATGAATTCAGAGAACACAAAGAGATGAGTGAAACATTTTAATGTATTCCTGTTTCCAGTTACAAATTACAACAGCTGTTTCTCTCCATACGGCCAGCCGTCTCACAGTTTCCACATCAAAAAATGTCAGCAGATCTGTTCCTGTATCTGCAGATTTTTCTAGCTAAAATCCACAAAAAAGAGGCTCAATGTTAAAATTAAAGTCTCTGCAGAAATAAATATGCACTCCGAGTTTGTCACATTACAGAAAAATGTGTTATTAACCACCCAGCTGAGCATGAATGATTAAAGCAATTTTATGAAATCAGGCTTTAAAATCAGAAGAAAATGAGCTGTGTGCGTCTCTGAGACGCTGGGGGACATGTCTGCTGAGGTCGCTGACTGAACAGATCTCAGACGAGCTCAAATGAACTTCACTGATGGGTAGGAATACCAAACTCAGCTCTTTTAACAGATCCATGTCATTTTGGATCGGTTATTATGCAGACCTGGATTCAACACGTTCTTTGGATTCTTCAGGTCCTTCTGAACAAATGTAGGAATCCTTCCAGAAAATGTGAGTGTTTGGTAGATTATTTCTTTGTTGTAACAATACTTCTTGAGAAAAAAATCTAATATTGTTGGGAAGCCCCTTTAATTGGTGCCACATTTGTAAGAAACATGCATTTGTGGGATTAGCAACAACAATCAGGCCCATGACAGAATCTTCTCTGCCAGTGCACGATATTTGAAAATCATGTATGACACCTTCTCACATTTAGATACCATAAGCCAGACATTTATGTTACAGACTTAAGATTGGGGATCTTGCACAGTCACAATTTAAATGACTACAACCATATTCCTTTGTTGATAAAACAGACAGTAATATTCCTAATTGATTACAAACACAAATTGCGTCATGGAACAACAGTTTGCTAGCTGAGAAAACCAGTCATGCCACTAGTCAATTTGAATTGACTCAGCAGATCCATCTAGCTACCCTCCATCCCTCTTTAATTATGCCCAATGGTCTTGAGGAGCCAATCAGATCAGCCTATCCTCGCAGAGTCTCTGAAAGGGTTTAACGTGATGAGAGCTGAGAAGTTGTAGTCTGGGTGGTGAACAGTGTTGGTTTGAATCAGCTTTGACATTTAATTAAAGTGTTGGACTTCCATGACGATCCCTAATCCTAACTTAATGATTTTTACAGTCTTATAAGATTAATTCAAGTCACATTGCACAACGTGAAATCATGATAAATTTACAGCACGTTACCATATGCAATTTAACATATGTTAAATTGTGGCTACGACAGAAATAGACGAAAGTGTATTCTAAATACTGTATCATTAGCAGGTTGATGATGTTGATGATAACATGCTAATGCAAGGATGGCTCTAAAGTTAGCATTGCTGTAGAGGTGTTCGTATACTTTGAAAATAAAATAAATAAATAAAATTTTGAAAAAAAAAAAGTGTCTTTCTTCTTTATTTGACTTGCATATTTTTCTTCTCGTTACTCCGTCGTACCTGATGCTGTTGTTGCTAGGCTACTGTGCTGTGTGGATGTGCTGATGTATACGTTGTTTCATGGTGTGTTGCTATTGGTTGGTTACCTGACAGAGATTGAAAAGGCAGCAACAGGTTGTCACACTCTGAGATGAATCCTCCAAATTTATGACGCTGCTGATATGTGTTGCAGCCCGTCTTTGGTTGCAAGACGATTCTATGTTTTCTGTTTGCTCCTGTTTCACCATGAGATGTACAACCACTGTTTTTGAGCTACGATGGCAAATTTTTCCCATGACTGCCCATTTCAGATGGCTGTGTGCAGAGACAGTTTGAGAAGCAAGTGTTCTCCTGCATGAGAAGGTCCCGTGGCTCGTTTTCAGACCCTACATCTGTCTAGATATGGGTCTGATCGATCACACTAACAGTTTGCATGAGACATTACTAAGCACTTGCCATCATACAAACATCGCCATCATGTTTAGATTTTTTGGTAATATAGGATGTGCAAAAGGCTGCATATGATTTGTTCCGCTTGTCACTTTACACTTAACAACTGAGATCATGGTAGCACGTTCCAGTTCAAGCAAGATTTTTCCAGTTTTCTTGGAATTTTTTTCTGTGACCTTGAAATCACTTGTAAAATAAAGAAATGTTGGGTTGGGATTAGATGTGACACACACACAGTGGATAGTCTTAAGTCTATCAATTATCATCCAGCTGTGAACTAAATTAAAAACATTATATTTTACATCTTTCACCTCGTGAAAACGATGCAGCCAAGACGTTGACACGATGAGCATGTTAGATGGAGAAAGAGTGAGTTGGTCCCAGAA
Source organism: Arrhamphus sclerolepis (assembly GCA_037176975.1). Taxonomy (NCBI): domain Eukaryota; kingdom Metazoa; phylum Chordata; class Actinopteri; order Beloniformes; family Hemiramphidae; genus Arrhamphus; species Arrhamphus sclerolepis. The sequence goes on from JBAMYA010047798.1 coordinate 4,958, forward strand.
TGATGAACTGTAGCAGCAGAGCGTCTGTTAATCTCGACTGTCTCCTGTGAAGTTTGTGAAACTGTCAGGTGAAAAATGAGGCGACTGTTGGCGGAAATCTTGAACACTCTATCATTGCAACTCCGCATAAAATCAATTCATCAAGCATTCTTCTGTCCGTTACTCCTCCAACGATGCTTCTCTGAGTAGCTGCGTAGTTCTCTGACCTCTGTGCTTTAGCGCTAGCGCTTTACAAAATTAATCCATGGTTTGTTACTCACATTTGCTGTTATTCCAATAGTAACGTACTTACATCCTCAAAACTCCAGTACAAAATCAGAAACTTGGTTCTTCAATCCACAAAGTATTAATGGATCCTATTGAGTTGGTGTGTAGCCCTTCAACATCTGCAGTGTCATAGTTCAAATTTGCTCCTCATCAGGTTAGTCCAGTTAATCGTTATGTCATTATTCCTCTGTAATTTACATGGCCAGACAACATTTTGTAAATTTTGACACCCAGGTATACAGATAAAGGTATTAGTCATCTGAATGGTATCATTTCCTGCTCATAGCGTACCCAACAGAGAGTCAACACCACCCCTAACTACGATTTTCACTACAATACAATTTGTTCAGCACATTTTAAGAAACTGTTGATGAATACACATAACATGCTCCCTTGAAAATGTCCAAAAATTGTTTACTCAGTATGTTGTTTAAGTTCTTTTTTTTTTTTTTTTTTAGCAAAAATACAAGCAGCTGTTACTTTCTGACAGCGGGTAGTCAAGACCCTTTCTTTACACAATCAAGCCCAATCATCTTGAGTGTGGCTAGCCCAATCAGAGTCATCAGTAAAACTGATTTTTTTTCTTCAGGGTGCCAGCATAATTAGCCAGTTTCAACAAGAATCTTAATTAGGTGATTGATTACTTCAATATTGGCTTGCCCAATCTATGTCCTTGAGCACCACCACTTGATTTCGCCCGAAGCAAAGAATGTGGAGTTTGAAACTCCCTGCTCTTACTGGTTCCTGGAGCTTTAAATAAAGTGCTCTCAATAAATTAGAAGAAATGATCTGAGGTTTAGACCGTTAGAAGAAGTATTTCTGTGAACAATCGGACCGATAGAAAAAGAATCAAACCTCTCCTTTTCAACAATTTCCTCCCAAACCCAAAAACTGCCATTGCACAAAGAGTAATCATCCACAGATGTTAGAGGGTAGAGCCACAGACATCCATCAAGCTCATTGTCACAAAGTTTCCCATCTCTCCAAAGGAACAAAACGCCCTCAAAACCAAATTGAGGAACAATGGTTCCGTTTTCTCAGTGTCCCACAGTGACCCGGTCAATGCCGAGTTTCCCATCCTTTAGCCGCAACACAGAGTGTCCTTGTCCCCTGGCAGGGAAGATTGACACATCCAGCCTGGCCTCTTCCAACACCCTCCAGTCCCTTGTCTACGCGTGCTTTGTTGCATCTGCCCTGCCTCATTGGAGCAGTCAGCTTCATTCAGGCAGGTTCATGGGGGGCATTTAGTCATGCACTGTCAGCTCTGCTGTAGACGTTCGCCCTTTCCCAGTGAGGTGTGTCAGGGGAGTGACACACGCATTCTTCCCAGCCTCATCCAGACTCCACATGCATGAAGCACACACATGCACACTCTTACTCTGACACAGAATCGCATGTAAGGGCAGACCACCGAGGAGGCATGTCAAGAAGACCAATGCAGGCAGATCAGCTTGACGTGATTGTACTGTTTCTGAGAACTGCAGAGTATCAAGGGAAGAAAGGAGCAGTGACGGAGGAGGCTGTCTTGAATAAGGATTTCTGGGAGGATGTGATAATATTTGTAAGCAGAACTAGGATCTAACCTGGTACATCCACTTTCCTTGTACACTTTACATCCTCGCTGTATTTTCCTTTCATCGTCCACACAATGTCTCATAGAAATATTGTATTTTTTAAAACTCACCTGCATTCATCTGAGAGCTGCATCCACTGCATTCAAATGTAAACATAAGCAAATGCATGCGCTGTATTGTGAATATTTAAAATTGTGTACCATTTCCTCAGAAAATATTGTGTTTGTACAGGATCTGTTTTTGCAAGTTGTTTTGCAGATTGAAGTTTTATGTCAAACTCACGTAATCCACAGAACTTTTCAAAGCATTTTCTGAAACCCCAAAATACTTTTTTATGAATACCCCCAATGATTAGACTGATGATGGTTTGAAGTAACCAATTTTTTATGTTGATGGATGGAGAGATGGATATATTTTCCTTTCATCATCCATACAATTTCTCATGGGAATATTGTTTGTTTTTTTCCCAATCAGTTACATTCATTCTTTTAATTAATATTTTGAATGACAAGACTGATGGTGGAAGTAACAAACTGTTTGTTTAGATGGATGGATATTAAAATATGAAACTGAGGCCTCCTCAACATTCATCTTTTTGTGGTTTTTATTCTTTTTAGTATAAAACAACATATTCTTTAATAAAAGACTCTTGAAACACTGCTGAGAGCCTCTTTTGCTTTTGAAAAAGATAAGTTGACTTTTTCTGTGCAAACCTCTCCTTTACGTATCTATTTTTGTCTTTGAACCTTGACTTAATTTTCATTTAACTTGCTTGATTAAGTTACTTATGTGTCATTTGGCCTTTTTTTTTTTCGTCCTGAGCCTTTTACATTTGGATTAAACATTGATTTCACATTTGGCATTTACCTGGAAAGTCACACCAGCTCGTGTTTGGATGAAATGTCAACATTCAAACAACTCTGAATTAAAGCAATTTGACAATGAGTTTGCTAAACATGCCTTCGTTGGTTACGGCTTTTCAAAATTTTTAATTGATTAATTGAAAACATAAATATGCTAATGGATTCTGCCTAAAAAAAATATTCCAAGAAATCGCAAAATAGCACAATATCGCACCGGTACACCTGCGAGCTGCGGTGCTGTTGTTCCTGCTGGCCACAAAAAAAGCCGTGTACTTTGAATTATAGTCCCGCCTCCATGTTTGATTTCATTGGCTAGCTGAAGCTGTGTAGCTGCAACTCCATTGGCTGACTGGCTGAATTCTTGAAAATCTACCAACCAGCACTGTTGATGTGGGTCTGATCGTGACCCATGATTCATTTTGACGTCACCCATTAACCTCAACTATTTAAAGTGTATTTACTGTGGAACTATATGCAATCCTGATGGCAGTGCAATGTGCTGAGCAGATCCAGAACCAGAAAGTATTGACATGTAGTGACTCTGTGTCAGCTATCAGTAGTATTGGTGAAGGGTCTTCAAAGAGTAGACAAGATCTTGTATTTGACATTCTTTTAGCAATTAGAGATGTAAAAGCAGAGGGGTTGAAATATCATTGTGGGTTTGGGTCCCAGCACATGCAGGTGTTGTACCAGATTAAAGGTTGATAAGTTGGCTAAGGAAGCTGCTATAAAGGAAACCATAGATGTCAACATATATCTGTGCAAAGCAGATGGTAAAAGTGTTGTGTGGCAGGAAACAATCTTAAAATGGCAGCAGCTTTTGGAGCAAGAAAACAAAGGGAAGAAGTCTACTCTCAATTTCTAGTAGGGTAACTGATTCAGTTAATGTTTGTAAAAGAGGTGGGGGCAGATGTAAGGAAGAGGTTATTATTTCTAGATTGAGAATTGGTTGTTTATTTCTGAACAGCACTTTATTTATTTTGGGGAATCATCAAAGTGGCCTGTGTTCTTGTGGAGAGAGTGAGACAGTGCATCTCGTTTTGATCTCTCGTAGAAATTATGACCGTCAAAGACAGGATCTAATTAGACTTCAAGAGATGGGTTTGGATGAAGTATCTCTGAAAATCATTTTAGAAATAGCGTTAAGTGTGAGGGGCAAACATTGTTTTTCAAGGTTTTAATGGACACTGGTCTACGTAACAGGATCTAGTGTACTAAGATGTTAGTCCTGTAGATGGCAGCAATGCAACTTTCTGGATGCAGGCTGCTGTAAAAGACGAAGAAGAAGACAAAGGCAAAGCAAAGTAGTAGTAGTAGTAGTAGTAGTCGTCACTCATAAGTCTCTGGAGATAGGAGACCCTGCAAGGCTGCTTTTTTGAGTTTTAACTACACAGAAAAAGGTAACAAATCCTTTTGCCTGTTGTGATGAATGCAGTGTCAAAGGTTCATGTTAACAGATTTTTTGTTTGTCTGTTTGATTGTTTTGCCATTTGAGACATGTTTACCACGGATGTTAAACTACTTAAAATGACCAGATGCATTTATTTTTCTTTCTTTTTTTTCTTACAAGTCCCTCCGTTAAAATGAACTGAATTGTTGTTACAAAAAAAGAGCAGTTTGTTTGCTTTTGTTGACCTGGATGCTGCTGTTAACAACATAACAACATGCTTCTTTTTCTAACTTCTTTTAGGCTGGCTGACTCTGATGTGGAGTAGCAGTGGGATGCACAAATTAGTGTAAACATTAAAATCCTCCATTTTATTTATTTATTTATTTTTCAGGGGAAGAAATACAGTTTCAAGTTCCAGACAACGACATGTTACAGGGTAATTAGTTATGGTATTGCTCATTGTTTATGGCTTCTAATTTCATTTTTGGATCTTAATGATTTAAAGACTCTTCTTCCAGCAAATGCTGCAGACATTCATACGCTAAAGCTCATTAAGAAAGCGTAGAGTCTGGTATGACTTGAGAATTAACCTCATCTTAGTTGCTCATTGTTTATTCCTGCAGCATACTGTATCTGCATATGAAATGTAATCACATGCTTGAAGTTTTATTAAAGTAAGTGATGTAGAGGATGACTGAGGCTATAATCCCCTCTCAGCTCTGCTTTCCCTGTCTCATAATGATAATGGCAAAAAGAATTTGTTTCACTCTGTCTTTCACACACACACAGTATATCAACTATCATACTATCCACATACTCTAGCAAGTGTAGTCCAGGAAATATTAATATTATTAATATTAACAATATTAATTATATTAATGATGAGTTTCAATCGGGGATTAGGCCTCATCATAGTACAGAAACTGAATTGGTCAAAGTCACTATTGACCTTCTCATGGCTTCTGACAGTGGATCTGTCTCTGTTCTCATCCTCTTGGATTTCATTTGATACCATCGACCACCAGATTCTTCTTAATCGATTAGAGCAGGTTGTTGGAATTAAAGGAACTGCACTAAGATGGTTTCAGTCATATTTATCTGACCGTTTTCAGTTTGTCCATGTAAATAATGATTACTCCAGTCGTACTAAG
>JBAMYA010047799.1:0-10200 GCA_037176975.1 Arrhamphus sclerolepis
TAATGACGAAAAAGGGGTACCTTTCGCGTCAATCTGTGACGCACGGGGGTGTTGACCAAGCGTCAATATATGACGGTGAGGGAGTGAGAATGTGTTGCAAAAACATAACCTGAAAAGTTGGTTTAAAAGAGAACAGAGAAATACCTGGTTCTCTCCTACAAACCATGACATCACAAGTGGGCGTGTCTTACTCTATGGTCATAAAAAAAAAGAAAGAAGAAGAAGCAGCAACTGACAACGTGGATGGAAACGAAGAGTGTGCAGTGGTCCGCAGAGGAAACCAAATGTTTGGTGGCCATTTGGGCATCAACTACAGACCAGTACAAGAAAAAGTAAGTTTGATGCTGAAGGGTTCACCTGTACACCTGATCAAATTATTATTATACTCCAGAAACTCAAGGAAGAATATAGAGATATTAGAAAAGAGCTGAACGTGGGTATACAGGCCCGTCGTATGAACGTTTGGACAGCGTGATGGTCAGAGACTGGAAACCCAGGCGACAGAGGCGCCATTGTTGTTTGTTTACTGTCAAGTAAACAAGGACTAACATCCTCCCACTTTGGTTTCTCCCTCTAAACTGGTGTGAACGTGAGCTGGTTCGCCAGAAAGCATCGAGGTTCTCAGACTCCAGAAAGGAACCGGAGACAGAACCAGAACCGTGTCTGTCTGAAAGCCCTAAAAGAGACACAAGTGTCAGAAATAAAGTGTGGAAAGAAGTTTCTGAGATAGTGACTGAATCTGGTATGACTGCACATGTGTGTCTTTGGCAGCGTTGTCACCATGGCAACTTTCTCACTAAATCTAACTACTTTCCAAACCCTCTTGGTGACTGTCTTGACAAAAGCGACTAGCGACAAGTCGAGCAACTTTCACTGTTATTTATGGAGACTTTTCTGGTGTTACTGGAGATGTTTCTGGTGTTACTGGCTTCCAAAGCGGCATTTAAATGGAAATGTTTCCTCTCTGTCACTAAAATAAATCACTGCATTTGACTTACACAGCGAACAATGAACGTGAATTAGATCCAGACTACTTACCAACATTTATTCACATTACCATTGACAGTTTTTGGTTTTTTTTGGTCTATTGAGGTCCATTAATGTTGTCAAGTTAAAACCGATGATGTCATTTAGCGGTTTCTAGCAACTTTTAGGACAGCCAATAGTGACTTTCCTTACTGAGGAGTTGGCAGCAGTGGTTTGTGGACACCAGTGATGTTGCTGACGTCTACGTAGAAGACTAGGAGCGCCAACTGATTTTCAAAACATTATATCAGGAAATCTTTTTTGCAAGACCAGCGTCCATTTGAACGAAATACAGAATCCCCATGATTCTTTCACGATGATCTGTCATCTGCGATGGCTAAGGATCGTGTTTTTACGAGTTCCTTTTGCTAACAAAAATGTGTGAATTCAGAACACAAAGTTGAAAGTATAAGAAAAAAATGGCAGCTTTACAAAGTGTAATTTCATGTCAGATTGATATTTTCCTTGAAAAAAAATTTAATTCTAAGTGATAAAAAAAAGTTGAGGGTTTTGTTTAGCAACAAAATTAGCTTATTTATTTTGTCATATAGTGTGGGGTTATACGGAGGACCCAAATGCAGGAGAGCAGGCGGGAGGCAGGAGTGATCCAGAACTGGTATTTAATAATCAAAAACCAAAAACCAAAGTCGTTGCCTGGGCAGGAAAATACCAAGGAAACACAAAACCAAAACGCGGCAAAACCACAACCTAGCCAGGGCATGAGCATGGGGACCAAACAGTACAGACCAACACAGGACAGACAAAGACAGGACCTTATATACACACAGGGGTAACGAGACACAGGTGAAACACATCAGGAAAGTCAAACAGAACAAAACTAGACACAGACAGGATTTCAAAATAAAAGGACCAAAAACAGGAAAAACTCTAAGCAAGAACCCAAACCATGACATATTTATTTATTACAGAAAGTCAACTTTTTTTTAACTGCAATTTTAAAATCGTGATTTTAGTACTTTGTAAAATTTGCAACATTCACCATTATACAACGCAATGTGCATTTTACCTAAAAAGCCAGTTTTTGAAATTTGTGATTTTAGTATGAAAGTGTAAATCACAATTTGTGTGCTCATGTCTGAGTTATGTTGGTTGTAAAAAAATAAATAAATAAAAAAACTTTACAACACAGTTTGCTTTTTTTAAACAAAAAAGTCCCTTTTAAAATTTTTGTGTGACTCTATAAAAAAAATATTTCAGAACAAAATTCTCGAGTTTGAGAAAAAAGTTGCAGTTTTTGTGAATGTTTTTTTGAGATTTTATGACAAAAGTCACGTCTTCATTAAAAAAAAAACAATGTGAGATAGTAAAATCCTCCATTTTACAATAGATTTGTTTGGGTATTTTTCCAAAAAGTTAACATATTTTTATTTGTGATTTAGTACTAAAGTCTCAATGATGATAAAGGTTGTGATTTGAAATTTGACATTTTAAGACAAAACTTTTCTTTTATGAAAAAAAGGTGTGATTTAGCTTTTTACCAAAAAAGTTAGGTTTCTGAAACTTGCGATTACACAAGAAAAAAATTGTGATTTTTGTACAAAAGACTAAATTTTAAGACACAAGTGGCAGATTTTGAGAAATTTTTGTGTTTATGACCAAAGAAAATATCACTTTTTTTTCTTCTTTTTTTTTTGAACAATCAATCCCTGAAACTAGCGGGTAATCTGACAACATAGCTAGCTGAGAAAGCAAAGAATAGCGTCCCTTTAACGGTAACCATGGTGACGATGCGGCCCAGGATGAAGTAGAGTTTGACACCTGTGCTCTGGAGAGACTGTTCGGCCTGGGAAGGCCTTGGTGCCTCCCCAGAAGAGTTTAAATGGTGGCCGGTGTTCGGGCTACTGATGGACGGGAAATAAAATAGAGCAAATGTGTCTTTTCTGGTCGGTCCAGGTTCAGGTTTCCCTCCCAAATGACCTGAACGTAATCACACCAAACTCTTTGTCTGCGCAGATGCCTGAGGAGGAAATGTGAGACAAGTGCCTGCATGATGTTTGTGGGTTTCTGGGGCGTATCTGCAGTCAAGAAAAAAAAAAAAAAGAGAGAAAAGACCAAACAGTTGCTGCGGAGTCGAGATGCCGCCAACTGCAGCTTTGTGCTGAACCACAAGAGACGTCGGAAACACCTACTACTGGGAATCACAAACGCAGCCACCCAGCAGTCTGAATCAGCCGTCTATCGCTCTCCTCTGTGCATGTCTCGCAGTGAATGAATGCAGGAATGCAGAAAATCGGAGGAATGTCGCCGGTGCAGCGCTGGTCTAAAATAGAGCAGCACGAGCTAAGAGGCTGCAGCACACACACACACACACACACACACACACACAGACTGGACAGAATGTGTGTGTCCTCCCTTGAATGCTTCGCTCTGTAGATTGTCAGAGGAGTCAGAGAGCTCCATTCATTCACAAACGTAAACTCATAATCTGCTTTTCATCCTCTGACTCTGAGCCGCTGGCTTTTAACAACAGATGTCGCATCTGTTCGGAGGCGTTTGAGCCAAAATGAAAGAAAAAAGACTTCCCCTCCCGCTGAAGAATGTGTTCCTTGTTACAACCAAAGTAATTCACGTCCCATGCGAGCTGGAGGAAAAAAAAAAACTCAACATGTCAGGCTGCAGCACGGAGCTGCGGCATCTCTGCAGTACCGCCACCATGACTTACTCTGCTTCCCGTCCATGATTAACAGTCGAGGCCACGCTGTGACCTCACCCTGAACTCAGCAGAGCAAAGCTGCAAAGTTCTCGGCTTTGATTTGTGTAGTTCTGAAGCTATGATGATGCTGGAGCATTCAAGGCCAACGTTTTATAGAGTTCCTTTGTACTCCGCTTACAATTTTCGACCAAACACGCCGATTACAAAGTTACCGCTGAGTTTCATGATCCACACGTCAACGTCTGAGGTTTATTCTTGTAGTTAGAAGAAATAATGATCCTGAATCGTTAACTACTGAGAACTGGTATTGTCTGGTTTCATTCTGGTAAGTGGAGCTTGGTGGAAACGTTCTGGCGTCCAGTGGCAGTTTCATCGGCATCTGTTGGTCCTGCTGTCTGGAGATCACAGCTGGAGATCAATCTGGCAGCTCTTAGCGCTGAAGTGACCAACGATGATCTGACCAGTGCATTTTACATGTGCATCATTCCATTATTACGACTTTTCTCAGGAAAACGACTTTCAAAGACAGACAAGGATTGGACCCTGTCCACCTTTGCTGGATTACACGCTGCCTGTCCCAAAAAAGAAGGGAGTCGCTGATATTTCGTCAGAACACCTTCAGCTTTGATTACGGCACATGTTCACCATGGCATCGTTTCCATGAGCTTCTAAAATGTCACCACATTTATTTCCATCCACAGCTGCATTCATTTACCTCCAAGATCTTGTACAGACGATGGGATCAAAGTCTTCTCCAGCATATCCCAAAGGGGGTTCAGGTCTGGACTCTGTGGTGGTCCATCCATGTGTGATGTCTCAGTCTCCATGAACCACTGAGAACCATGAATCCTTGTCGTCTTTGAATGTGTCCGTGTCATCAGAGAAGAAAATATCCACTGATGGAATGACCTAGACCTGAACCTAGACCTGAACCTAGACCTGAACCTAGACCTGGCCAAAGCAGTAACCACAGATCATAGACTGCCCCCGCAGACTGGTACAGTAGACACTAGACATGATGGGAGCATCACTTCATCATCTGATGCTCCATCACTCTGGAACAGGGTCTACCTGGACTCATCAGACCACATGACCTTCTTCCATGTCTCCAGAGTCCAGTCTTTATTCGTCCTAGATAATTGAAGATGTTTTTTCAGGTTATCCTCACTGATCAGTGGTTTTCTTCTGGCTCCACAAATCTTTAGTCACATTGATTGTTTGGAAATGTTCTTACTTTCACAGTTCTACTGTTGTTGATTTGATTTCACCAAACGTTTAATTGATCGCCGATCTTGATCATTCAGGATTTTTTTTCCGACCACAGTCCTTGATGATGGTTCTCCACTATCCTTCCAGTTTTTAATAATCCGTTGGACAGTTCTGAACCCAGTTTTATTTGTGTTAGCAATCTCCTTAGATGTTTTCTTTGCTTGACGCCAATAATTTGTCCCTTCTGAAAAAAATCAACCTCTTCTCCACGACCCCAGGATGCATCTTCTGACACAATTGCTTAAGAAATGAGAATCAATTAGAACTAAATAACTTTAATCATTCATGCAGTAATTATCCCATGGCAGGCTCAGTTAAGGGTGACTTTTTTTTTTCTTTTTTGGAGCGGTGTACATCTATATGTTTGGTTTCCATCCACGTTGTAATTCAGAGTCTTTGTGATTTTCTCCTTAAACACCAGCCCAAAGACTTTGAAATAAAAGAAAAACAGATGTGACATTGTAGCTTTGATTTAAGACGTTTCACAGAAATATGGCATTTGCCACTTAGGAAATAACAACCTTTATTTTCATTGGGATCCAAAGTGTTTTGGAATATATTCTGTCATTGCTTCAGTACAAAGGAAGCAGATCAAAGGTCTGGAGCTGATGTTGGCGCTATCGAGATGATGCCCAACAACATCTCAGAGCAAGTGATGGAGGCACAACACAGATAGCAAAAGACTTTGCTTTGATTCAGTTCAATTGTAGAACAGAAAGAAACAACACCAAAAGAGGCCTGGAAGAGCACGGAAGAGGACTAAACTGGATGAGAACCTTATGGAGACTGTATGTACCATTGTCAACAAGCTGGAAACCACTGGTAACATTTACATAAGAGCAGCAATTAAGAGATTAGACTTCAGAAAACATCCTGAACCTGTTCTGGAACCAGATTCTTTAGATGAACGAAACCAAATTAAACAACAAAGAAGGAACACCACATTGTGCGTCAAACATGGTGGAAGAAGCATTATGGTCCAGGCAGGTATGGCTCACTGGTAGGAGGTCTGAGGTGTATGTGGCTGCACCTTCTGCTCACATTCAGGCAAATGCTGCAAAAGGTGATGAGACGGCGTGTCACAGAGCAGATGGATAATGAGCACGAACATAGACTTCATGAAGCAAAGATGTCAAATTTTCAGCCCAAAAGAACATGTATTGAACTCAACACTGGTGCACCTCTTCATTTTATCGGGGACGGTAGAGTGAAAAGACAAGACTTCAACACGACTGCCTGTTTGATTCAGCTCTGATGTCAGAAAGTGGAATAACTGAGGTGGAGAACAGCTGGTTTATCAGAAAATCAGGATTTAATGAGTTGTGATTCAATGTGATTCAACCACAAAAAGTAGCCACTTTTTTTCTACAAAAATCATACTTTTTGTGAAATTGACTTTTTAACCACAACAATTTCTGATTTTTAAAAGGTTTTTTAAAAGCTTTGCGGTAAAAATGTTGTAAAAAGTTGATTTAAAAAAAAGAAATTGTGATTCTAAGCCACAATTTTGTGGCAGCTGTGACGAATGATAAAAAGTCTTGGTTGTTGGGGGGAAATTATGGAAAATTAGAAATTTTACAACAAAATGAGCTTTTTTCTTTGTACAAAAATGACGATTTTACAAAAAAAAAAGAAAAGTGGATTTTGTAGAAAAGTCCCAATTTCCTGAAGGTTACAATTTATGCAAAATTTAAGATTTTTTTTTAAATAAAAAAATTAAAGAAAAAAGTGTGAAATTTGCCATTTTATGCCAAAATTACCTTCTTCTTCTTTTTTTTTAACGAACAAAGTCAGTTCTTTGAAATTTGTGAGTATGTTAGAAAAAATATTTTAGTACAAAAGCCTAGATTTTATGATAAAGGTCACAAATTTCTTTAAATTAGAGATTTTATGACACCTTTTTTAAATTTTATTTTATTAAAGACCTGGTCCAGGAACTAGCGGGGAATCTGACCACATAACTGGTTGTAAAAATAAATAAGTATCCTTTTAACGGTAACCATGGTGATGGCGAGAACTGATACTCCTGCTGTTTTTCAGTTACTGAAGACAAAACCAAAGAGACGCTTGTGAAACATCCAGAATTAAAGCAGAAAGCCATCACATGTTGATGTTTTATTCTAAATCCATGCTAGTAGTTTAGAACAATATAACAATGTCCAAATACTCGTAGATGTAGCTGTATGTATTCCTTTTTTTTTGCAGTGTTTCATCTTGTAGTTTGAAGCCATGCTGATTAAAAAAACAAAACAAAAAAACATTGCATTCTGAAGTGAAGCTTGGTTTGTAATTAATTTACTTTTCCACCTGTAATAAATCTGACTTAAGACAAAACAGGCGTAATCCGTAGGGGGCTACACTGTGAAGTACCCTCCGACATCTGGGATTTACCAGAAAGGGAAGAAGGGATGTTGTTTTTATTTGTGTGGTTTGTGGCTGCAGAGATCAAAAAGCATCAGATATTAAAGATGTTTCGCAGCTTTGTGAGGCGCGTATGAGCCAGACCACGCGGACCTGCGGCGGCTGAACTACGTAAAAAGAGACGCATTTTCAAGGTCTTAATCCTGTGGTTCGCTTCAGCAAAAACAGGTCGGCATTAAACAGAAACACTGAGCTGCTGAGGTTTGACCCCAACGATGCAGATTATAGCATGCTGCCAATCAAAAATGATGAAGGCTTTAATCATTTAGTGAAAACCTGGAAGAATAGTTTATATCGCATGTGTCAGACCCAAGGTCCGCGGGACAAATCCACGCGCAAAGACAATAATAAACTTATGACTAAAAAATTATTAAGAGATTTCAGTGCGACTCACTAAGAAGAGCAGCTGGTTTATGTCAGAAAGTCAGGATGGAACAAACTTTTGCAAAATGTTTTACAACAAACAGCTGTTCATTTTTGTCAAAACTTTAGTTTTTATTTTTTAAAACTTGTTATTTTACAAAAAAGTTGAAATTATACAAAATTTCCAATTGTATGGCTTTGCAAAAAGTTGATATTTTACAACAAAAAAATAAAATAAAACAAGTCACAATTCTGACATTTGTGTCTCAGTTCTTCAAAACTTGCAATATTTTTTTTAAACAAAAAAGGTTGCCATTTTAATGACGATTTTGGATTTTGCTAAAAAACATTAAATTGTGATTTAAATACAAAAGTCTCAATTTGATGAAAATGGTTTTTGTGACGTATTTTGGCCAAAACTTACTTTTCAACATTAATGACAATATTTACGACAGCAGTAAAAGGCAACTGCGCTTCTCAACCAGAGAGGGCGCTAAAGAGCACAATGGGACGTGGTGTTGCTTTCGTGCCTGCGTATGGGTCTGACACTGTTGACGTGGAGCAGACCCAAGTCATCATTACTTTCCTAACATTGCGAGACAAAATCTAATGCTTCTCATCCAAGATATCAGCGTATGAAATTCCGATCAATAGAAATAATGTGAATCCCTTTCAGTCCTTTATTATGTAACGAGTTGCTATAAATGGGGCTATAAATATACTCAATTTATCATAAAATTAAGACTTTTGTCCTAAAATCACTTTTATTTTCATGAAATCAAATAAAAAAAAAAGTGAACTCATTTGTAAAAACTGCAAATTCTGCAAAATTTAAACTTTTCCCCTCGTCAGGGTAAAATTGCAAATTTTTTCAACCTTTTTGTCCTAAAAGCAGTATTTTTCTTAACCAAAATAAGTTAATTGAGAAAAATCACAAGTTTTGACAAGAATAAGCGAATTTTTGTTGTAAAATCTTTCGTGCATACAGACACACATAGGCTATATATGTATATCTATATAAAATCCACCTGATCACATGTATTGACGATGTCAATAATACAGGCCTACTGATGTCTCACCAGTATTTTCTTTTTGCATCGACACTATTGGATGGCCCATCACCAGATCGATACATTGATAGATCACTACACCCCTGCTGGACAGTGAAGTTAAACACTGACCATGACAGACTCTACTGATTGATTTCATATTTAATGAGTCGCATTGGCTGAAGCTGAAGGTCCGAACTGGGATTAAGGACTCTGGTGGAGGAGTGTCGATAATCAATAATCCAATCAGAGGTGGGGAGAAAGAGAGATTGAGAGAGAGAGAGGGGGAGAGAGAGAGAGAGAACACATAAATGAGATGCCTCGCGCTCCGCAGTGGTCCGCGCGCGCGCGCATACCGGCACACGCACGCGCCGCCGAGGCATTCCTCTGTCAGGAGGAGAAACGCCGCGTCATCCCGGGCTGCGCACGAGCGCTACAGAAGCTGCGTGTTCCCGTGACACACCAATAAATAAGATTAAAATAAATAAATAAAAGAATACAAAATTAAAAATCACGCCTCTAACGCCGATCGATTGAGTCGTCCGACTGATCAATAATACTCACTTTGTAGAAGATGAGCTTCAGGGTGCCGTAGAAACCCATGGCTGTCCTCTTCCTCCTCCTCCCCCCACCGCCACCACCACCACCACCACCCACCCCCCCGCCACGAGACCACCAACTTCTGACCCACTGATCCACAAATCCGGACTGTTTCTGACGGTTGGTGACGTCACAGATCCATGGGGGGTTCGATCGGGTGTATCGATGAGGATGTTCTGGCGGCGGATAGAACTCGCTGAGCTCGCGCTGCTGCTGCTGCGGACTGAGCGGTTCTCTCTCTCTCTCTCTCGCTCTCTCTCTATCTCGCTCTGCTTCAGAGTCGCTCGACCTCCAGCAGGAACACGCACGGACATGCCCCCTCCGAGTCTCGTGCCACTGAGGGAAAGGGCGGAGCCACACGCAGGGCGCGAGAGAGGTGCGCGTGTGATGCAGGACAGCAAGTGTTCTCGATTAATTAGAAAATACCCTAAAACAGAAGATTTTTGTTTCAGACAGTTGTCATGGCAACTTTTTTTTTTTTGCTGGTCTCTTTAATATCACTCAACATTATTTTAATATTCTGGGATTATTTATGGAGGACCAGGCAAATGGTAATAAGGTTTTTAGCAATGAGTTATTAATTGCGAAATAAAACCCTAAATTACTAATTTGGATAACAAATTAAATTAATAAAAAAAAATAAAATTAATAGTATATTTTTCCCAGTGAATATGTTCATGAGCTTTTTTTAAAAAAATATTATGTAATTAATAATAAATTTATTATTAAACAAGGAAGTTTTCAGTGCCTATATATATATATATATATATATATATATATATATATATAGGTACACAC
>JBAMYA010047800.1:0-10200 GCA_037176975.1 Arrhamphus sclerolepis
AGTGAACATGTCATTATGCTACATTTTGTGTTTGTAGATCTAAAAATGATGCTCTTACCTCAGACCAGGTATTTAAGTATGCAGATGTGAGTTTTGTTGGTGAGGTAATGATGACCATTGTTGAAAACAGTAATGAAGATGTTAATGAACGCAACATCTGGAGAGAAGACTAACTCTTTATATTTGGTTTGGTTTGGTATGTCTGTATTTTGTTGAATAAGTGCAAAGGAAGAGTGAAAAATGTGAAAGAATACTCTGCTCTCAATGATGTGTTATTATTACAGAAAATGCCACATCATTAAAAATTCACAAAAAAAACAAAACAAGATGCAACAACTTTAAAACAAGAGAACAGTAAAAAAAAAAAAAGAGAAAAAAAAACAAAAGACCATTCCAGAAAATATACACATTTACATACAAAACAGAAGAGACAGAAAAAAACATTTAAAAAACAACTACATTTTGGATTTACAGTCAAAGGTGATTATTTATTTTTTGAAATTCATGTGTTTTGTGATGTTGTTGGTGCAGTTTCAGAAAAAATGTTTGATATTTATTTATTTATTAACTGTTTTGGTCCTTTTTTGTGCACAGGACCAGCGTACAAACCTGAATAAACAGCATCAAATGTCTACACTCTGTAGGTGTGGTCGTGTGGAGGATCCATGGAGGTGGTCCCATGCTCACGTGTAGCCCACCTCAGTCGCCACCACGCGCCGTACACCTTCCCAGACCAGGACCTGCTCGAGAGGAACAAGATCCGCATCGCCGACACCTGGATGGACGCTTACAGGAAGATCTTCTACAGGAGGAACACGCTGGCTCATTTCATCAAGCAGGTGTGTGTGACACTTTACGCGTTTGGTTAAGAGATAAATGACCCGGTGAGTGCATCCCAGACTGAAAATCCAAACTGGCTCTGTTTGTGCAGTCTGAGAGCCCAAACATCACTGAGCGTCTGCGGCTGAAGAAGAGTCTGGGTTGTAGGAACTTCCACTGGTTCCTGTCTACAGTCTACCCACAACTTTATGTCCCTCAGGATAGACCTGCACTGTCAGGCGAGGTGGGGTGAACTCACATAGACACACGCGTTCACACAAACGCTGAATGTTTACTTCATTCTCTAATGTATATCCCTGTAAATGTGCCTGACTGAAGCTGTACAGTGTGGGCGCGGGCAGATGTGCAGACTACCCCAGTAAGCAAGGCCTGCAGGGTGGGGCCATGACCATGGCTCCGTGCAGCGGGACAGGCAGCCAGGTAACTATGACGACACATTCTTCAGAAACGCTGGTAGGAAAGAGTCATGTGACAGGTGATGCTCCCGCTGCAGCACTGTGATCTAAACTCTGAGGGTGAAGTGCGATGGGGGTCCATGGGGGCTCTGTGTTTCGATGTTGAAGGTGACAGGGTGGTTCTCTCCCAGTGTCCCACCCACCGACCCACCAACAGCAGACTCCAGTGGAAGTTCATAAAGGCAAGCCTAAGAATTGAACTTATTCTTGTCATATACTTGCAAACATCTACACTGTTTTCTAACACTTGTGGTTCACTTGCTGCATTTGTTCTGCACCTGTCAGCTGAGCGGCCAGCTGGTTCACCAACAGTCCCAGTTATGTGTGGAGGCTGTGAAAGAAGAAGGGCCCCAGCAGCCCAGTGCAGGAGGTCTGTTCCTGCGCCAGTGCACACATCACCCCAGACAACAATGGCACTTTGAGCAACTAGTTGCTCCCAAAGGTGCCTGATGCATGAAATACATCTCACAGCCTTATTGTATACACTGTATACTATTCATTGTGGCAAACAATGTCCCCACGGTGGTGTAGAGTAAACATATAGAATATATGTTTATATTTTCTTGATTTTGCCACTCAGCTTTTTTTTCTCCTGTTTTAAGGATTGCACATATAAATAATTATAATGAATAATAAAAAAAGAAATCTATTTATCCATAACGGGTTTGATATATTAAATCTGTTGAATTGTAATTATATATTGTTAAATACATACAGCAATTAAACCATGATTTTTCACCAAAGGACGTACTTTCAGTTATTCAAGTGCAGTTTGGGCACTTCTGTTGTTAGACACCATCATCTAAAATAAGTCTCACAAAAAGAAATAACACCAATGAATGACTTTCTGGATTGTGGTAGGTTTTCGTAGTTGTCCTTTGCCCAACATGTAAGCGAAGACTAAAACGAAAAAAAAAAATAGAAAAAGTGAGCCACAAATCTGAGCTTTAGATCTCATGATCTGTGTTCACGACTCCACTTCACACTTATCTGGGTGTCTGGCCGCATGTATTTAATATCACTTGCTTGGTAGCTTATGGGCATGCTGTCAGTCATGCGGTGCACCACACTCTTGCATAACCTTTCACTGTAAAACAGGGAAAAACAGCCTCTACACCCCATGAGTGGAACATTCAGGCCGGCCCAGCTTTGAGTTCTAGTCTGTGGTCTTTTGCTGTGTGTTTTCGTTTCTCTCTGCTCCACATTCCTGCCCACCTGCTTCGGTTAATAAAGACCACTGGTGTCACAAAACCTTAAACAGAAGCAGAGGTCTTACCTGTATCTTTAGTTAATGTGGCTCAGTCTGCCTGGTGGTAGCAAACAGCACGCAAATCTGAAAACAAAACACCTGAGGGGTTTAAAAAAAGACATTATTAATCAAAAACTGCTTAAAAACTCTCCAGAGAATGATGTGTTTTGAAAAACCTTTTTCTTTTATAATATATTTGGTCACGTCGCACAATTATTACATTCCTAACAACAATAAATAGGCACAGTCAGACCTTATTGTTTGCCAACAGCAGAGGGAGCCATGTGCTTTCAAACAGCTTTTCCAGCATACAATAAGTAACCGTGCAGTCTGTTCAGTCATAAAAGCTTCTCACATATTATCTCATGCAGAAATAATTCAGTTCTTACTGTTGTAGCATCTGGATTAGAGAGATAGATGTTACCTTCTACAGATTAAAAAAGCAGTCATGAGAGAAGGTTCCATTGTTCCAACTTGAAGGTTTTACAACCCTTTGCACTCACTTATTAATTATTCATTTAACAAAATCTAAGCCAGAATCTGAAAAAAGAAAATCAGGGTGTGCGTACTGTGCATCCTTACTGTTTCAACAGGAATGAAGAGGGTGCGTAATAGCCAGGAGCGTTCAGGTGTGCTGCCTGGTGCAATGCGAAGGAGGAAAGAAAAAGTGCAGATGTGTGTCCGGAAAGCACAGCACCATGATAGTGAAAACCAAAATCAGTAAAAACACCTTGTAACGACTGGCAAGCATGGCGGTGGAGGGGTGATGATCCAGAATGGCTCTTGTTCTGCAGCCACCAGGCCTGGACGCCTTGATGTATCTGAGCTTATGATGAATTCAAGTATTCTAGAGTCAAACGTGAGACCGTGTGTTGGATTGTTAAAGCTGGGGTCGTCCACAACTATGTGAGAGACTTTATGACTTAATGTTATTGCTGTTAAAGGAGGTTCTACGGATCAGATTCAATATGAAAATTCAGAAAACTGAAAGAGGGTGAAGTTTCTTTTGTTTGTTTCTTTTTGTTTTGTTTTGTCTTCTTCTTCTTTTTTTTTTACATGAATGTACTTGTATCAAAGTATTTAACAGTCCAGTAAATCTGAAGTGGAGTTATCTGAGCCCTGGAGATGAGGGTCGGGATGGTGGCTGGCAGGCAGGACAGACTCAGAGCTGCTCCTCACTTCCTCTGACCTTGGCCCCCAGGCAGTCAGTCCTGGCACTCCATCACACAGTAATGACCTGTCACAAGCTGATGCTCCTCTTAACCCATGGTGCACTTTGCCCAGCCAAGTACACGCTACGCAGCACCTTTTCAATGAAAAAAAAGAAAAAGAAAATCAGGCGGATGGTATGTCTGCAGCTTCGAGGCACAAGTCAAACATAAGTTGTCTTCAGTCACGCAACGTCTGGAGGAGATACAGAGCTGCTGGAAGAGAGGGGCTGCATCTCTGCTGTGGGTCTGCTAATAATATGCAAAATTCATATGAAAATCAAAACACGTGTCTGAAGATACGTCGCTTGCTGTTCAAACAAAACAAAACTAAGTCCCTGGGCTCACATTATTGCTTTTGTTAAAGAAAAATCAAAATTAAATATTCAATTATCTATAGCATCCTGACCTTTGCAGAATCAATTTTTTTAATGTTTAGTTAATTCATTCATGTTTCATACCTGGTTTATCCTTATCAGAAGTGATAAAACTGAACCAATCATTAGGTGAGAGATATGCACCCTGTGGTTACATCACCAGTTCAGGATAATCATTATAAAAGAAATATAATCTCTTCAGAAGTGAGTTTTGATGCTTTGAATTTAGGTGATATACATTCAAGCTGCCATACAAAGATGTGCGTAGTGCAAAGAACTGCTTTTGGATCCGAACTCTGAACAAGCATGGCCAGAACTATATCACTCAAACATCCGTAATGCATCCAAACATCCATCACTGGATATGGATGAATCTTTGCAGCATAAACAGTGGATCCTTTTTTGAAACAGTGGTCACTGAGAGAGGCAGTACACTCAAAAAGATGGCACATAAGGCTAATACTTCATTGGCTGTGACTGAAAACTCTTGAGGAGTGACAGAAGAAATCTCTGACAGCAAAGACCTGCTGTGTGTTATAATAACTAGATCCAAAGAGCTCTCCAAGACCTTCAGAAATAAGAGCGCATGAATGTCTACGAGTCTGGTAAGGGATTACTCCGGTTGAAATTTTGTCTACATTTTTTTCTATACAATTGTGCAACCTACAAAGATTGGACAATTTTAATCTGCACAGGGAGTTTGCTGTCCCAAACATGCATTAAAGCAAAACAAGAGCGTACCAATATATCTAAAAGCAATTACAAGTTTATTTTTTTCCTATTATATACTCTGCACAGGTCTCTTAAAAATCAAGTTGACTGGCAACAGTAAAAATAGACGTAGCTACTGATGATCAAAAACAGCTTTTCAGGAGGAGAGTTTTATATCATCTGTGAACCACAGAGGTGGGAATTTTATGGTTTATGGTTTTCTCAGCTATGAATTCTGCATCATATAAAATAAGACGATTAACTGAAGTTATCTGTCTGAAAGTTCAAGTTGAAACCCGATGTGGTCGTTTTCAACATGATGATGGCAGTCAACCAGGATGCACGCAGCCATGGCAACCATAAAAAAAACATAACAGAGAGGCTCAAACAGTAGAGAAGACTGAAAATCAGAGTTTAATTCCTAATATACTGATTTATAAAACAATAAAAGTTATTTATAGAACTTTATTTGTTTGTTTCTCTTTGTTGTTTCTGCATTGGAACATGACCAACGTTGAGTCTACATCATGAGAGTCATCATGACACCCTTATCAGAAAGTCCTGTACTTCATGTTAAATGGGCTTTTGTTCAACAGTGATGAGAGGTTTCTGAGAGAGGTGAGGTGCAGTTTCGCCTGCAGAGGAGGCTAAGATACACCAAAAATAAAAAACACTTCATAGCAGAGGGCATGACAAGTGGTCACTGTGATGTCTCTCAGCAGGAAAGTAGCACCTGATACAACATGCTGGTTCAGGAGGTTACACAACCTGTTCTATAGTAACAGTAACATGAAATCCCCCTGATGACGCAGACTTAAATCATTATCATTATTGTTATTATTTTCAGTTTCTAAATTGCAATTACAGGTGACAGATTTGTGAAGATTGCTGTCCCCATTTTAAAGTAAACATCTTTGGTCTTTCTTGAAATCTCTCTCTGTTGTGCTCCCTGCGGTCCTGAAATTGTCCTCCTCCTCTGATGATGTGTTTGTGACCTTTTGTCTGACCAGCCCTCCCCTCTGTCTTCCCTAAACAGTGTTATCCATTCTTCTCCATGTCGAAGCGAGCTTTATGAATACATCTTACACCCACATCAAATGTTGAAGGCCGTCGGGCATTTTAAAGCGATGAACTCTCTCCAGATTTTGCACACATCTCCATGAAAACCTGGCTGACTCAGATTGATATCGGCTGCTGCAACGCAGAGAAAGCTGTGGCGTCTTGATGAAGATCCATGGTTCTATTTGGGCTGGTTGTACTTGCTGTGCAAACCTCAGAAAAGCCTTGAGTCCTGTTTTTATACATACATACATATAATTAGGTCTTAGGGGATGGGCCTCAGGGGTAAAGCTGACACAAAGCTCTGAATTAAATTTATACTCAAATGATACTTCCAAGCAACTTCCAACCTTATCAGACAATATTCTTTGGTACTTTACTTGCCCATTCTGGCAGGTTGAAACCATTATCATATTCTGAAGTGGTTTAGGAAACTTTTATTGTTGGCAAAACAGCAGGTGAGTGTTAAATAAATGAGCTGACATCTGTCATTTAGTTCAGGCAGACAACTTAAGCAACAGTAAGTGGTCGCATAGCACCCCTTTACATGGTTCATTCCGATTACATTCATAATTCACTACTTAATTGGTCCATTTAAAGAAGCAAATGGTGCTCATCTCTGCCCTGCCAACTACTGCACATCTTCCAAGTTTGAGGCTGTTAAATACAAAAACCCATCAAGGATCCACCAAGGATCTAGATATGGAGGTTTAGTTGTTGTTCAAAACTCTCAAAAGCACTTATTCATGAAATCTTCCTAAATTTATGATTAGATTAGAATATTAGTAACCTATTTCTTTTTGTTTCTTTTTTTTAAAATAAAAAACAAACAAACAACAACACCCCTGGATTCATGAACAGGATTCATGAACATTACACAAAACACAGATTTGATTATAAGAGTGAGCGTCTGTTTATAAATGTTGGTTAACTGCAAACTAGCCGTGTGTTCCTGCAACATAAATTAGCATAAATCCCCACCCACGAACCTACATAGTAGTAATGATACAGGTAAACACTAAAAATTCACACTGCTAAAAAAGAGAGAAAGACAGAGGAATATATATGTATCCATCCATCCATCATCTGTACCCGCTATGTCCTGTTCAGGGTCACAGGGGTCTGCTGGAGCCCATCCCAGCTCACTTTGGGTGAAAGGCTGGGGTACACCCTGGACAGGTTGCCAGTCCATTGCAGGGCCACATGGAGACAGACAACCATTCACACACTCACTCATACCTAGGGACAATTTAGGAATACCAATCAACCTAACATGTATGTCTTTGGACTGTGGGAGGAAGCCAGAGTACCTGGTGAGAACCCACGCAAGCACGGGGAAACATGCAAACTCCACACAGAAAGGCCCCTGTGGAGGCTTGAACCAGGAACCTTCTTGCTGTGAGGCAATAGTGCTAACCACTAAGCCACCATGCTGCCATAGATATAGTCTGTTAGTAGGTTACGGTGGACAGGGATTGGTGAAACACAGGCCTTCAAAGAGGTCACTAATGCAGTCAGTGCCATGTCTTCTGTCCAACTAAGCATTCAAGGGGTGAAATGAAAATGTTTTGAATTTCTCCACATGGACCAAATTCTTACTCGCACATACTTTTTGTATTATGTGTTCGCTATGCGCTATGGGTAGGAATAAATTTTATCGTGTATTAGTTTACTTAATTGTAGTTTATTTAAATTTTGTTGGCCCACACACAGTAATCTTTTCATAGCTCTAAAACAGAAAGAAAAATAAAAAAAAACATCTGCGGACATAATTAACTTTCAAAGACTGATTTATCCACATCATGCATTTTTCTTTCTTCTTTTTGCCAAACTGGAAGTAATTACTATTACAGCCTGCATGTGGTCCTGATAAACAGAATTTTTTCTTTTTTCTTTTTCTTTTTTTTTACACGCTTTCATGTTTGTTGAATGACGCCTAAAGTCTGTATGTAGGTATAATCTGTGGGGAGTTATGAGGTTGGAACCTAGTTGTCAACCTTTATTTAATTATTATAATAATGATAATGAAACATATGGATGTACGGAAGTCTTAGGCGCCCTTAGTTGCGAATGTTTTGCTCCTGTATTGTTATTTTAAAGTCAAATTCACAAAGATCTACCGTCACACTAGATACTGACTTTTCTTGTAGAATAATGTTCTCTTGAATATTGTGTGGTTTTATTTTGTTTAGAGAATATACTGAGGTAGTGTAATGTGGTTTTATCAATGGTGAATATTAATGGTTTAAAAACAAAATCTAATAATCAAGATAATAATCACAATCAATCAGTCTTCTTAAAATATTATCACTGTCTTTGTTATGTATCCTAAAAAAGAGACTGAAAAATAAAAATGTATGATAATTTAAAGCTTGATAAAACAATAAAAGGATTGTCTATTACAGAGTATAAATATACTACAGATTAACAAACACATGGCTAGAGAATAAGACTAAGAACAAGAGCAAGGCTAAGGCTAAGGCTAAGGCTAAGGCTAAGGCTAAGGCTAAGGCTAAGGCTAAGAATAATAAGAATAATCCAAAGTTGTTTTCTGGCCTGACAGCTCAAAAAACAAGTTTGGATGATTCAAAATTAGAATTGAAGTACATTTTTGCCTAGACTATAGAAAACTCAGACAGCCACAGAGATTGGGTTAACATCTAACATTGTTAAAGTGCATTAAAGGGAAAAAAAAAGCCTCTCACAGACACAGTCCACTCGTCTTTCTTTTTGTGTACCTTTCTAAGCATTTTCATGCTGAGTTCTCAACAGGGACATGTACATCAAAGCAACTTCAGCATAATGGGGTAGAACTATAAACCAAGAGCTCTCTATGCTGACGATCTTTCAATTTTCTGCTTAAAGACACCACTTTCAGACAGGTGAACATCCAGAGACAATTTAAGAGCCGTGCCAGCGTCATCAATTGATGAGGTACCGCCAGGCATAGACCTCTGAAGAAAGAAGCTGCAATTCATCACTGTTTCTGACATGCTTCACACACATCTGCATCTTTCTGCCAACCTCTCCACCACTTGTATCCATAGAAGCAGCTCAGACTCATTTATCAAAACACACAAGATATCCTCCTGCTCCCTTGTCCTTTCTTTTTCTCCTTTCCTGCTTTGCACCATTGCAAACAGCAGCTGTTGTCTCACCCAGAGGGGAACTGATGAATGTAGAGCCCTTTTGTTTATATGGCAGCCAGAACTACAAACAAGCACATGAGTCAGACCACAAACATTGAAACATAACTCATGCTTACTCTTTGTTTTCTTGGAGGGCAGGCAGAATAAAAAAAAACAAAAAAACATTACAGCTGCCAAGTTTCTACATATTTCACATATATGATGTCCTCAGAGGTAAAAGCACAGAGAGGGATGTTCTCATACTCTGCTCTGCAATGTTTCAAAATGTGGGGCAGAGAATAGACAAGTCAAGAGGCCTCTTTCACTGGAAGGCATGAATGCTCGTGTGAACTCTGCATTTCTGCATGTGTTCAGATGAAAAAAAAAGTGGACAAGGATGAATTGCTGCTGTATTTGGGTCAAGGAGACCACCAAGTATGGTGAATCGAGTGGATAAAAAAATCATACAGACTCCTGCAGCAACACATGGGATTTGAAATACAGTTAGAAGGCACTGATAATTGCTAACATGATTTCATGACAATTAACAATATCATTTCACAATAAAATACTGCACTAAGGTTATCATTATCAATGTAAGCCAGTACGTTTTCCATCATAACTCAATACCTCATTGTGAAATTTGAGCTGTACTGAAGTGTGCAGTATTGTGGGATCTGGGACTGTATACATGATTTAAAAAAATAGTATGTTCATGACTTCAACATTATATAAACCAGAATACTGCACTATTGTAGGTTATTTTAGCGAGTAGCATTGTGGAGTTTCTGACTGTAACGCTGCTGTTTGGTGGACAGAAGCACACAGAAGCAGAGGAGGAATATGAAGATACACAGAGCTGTGGGGAGACCGTAGGACTTGGTGGTGATTTCCTGCTAAACCAACAAAGACACATCAAAAATAGGGACATGCAAATATTTAAGAGGTAGCACACACACACACACACACAAAAATTAAATAACGCATGGGCTCTGTAGAGACCAACAACCAGAAACAGGAAAGACAGGAAAGAAAAAGATGTGAAAATGAGGGTCGAGCTATTGCACTTTAGTTTTTTTTTTTTTTTTTTTTTTTCCACCCTTTCCCACCTTTTTTCCTTCCTTCAATCCGAAAAAGGTGGGGTCGGGGGAAGGAGTTTTTTTCCTTTTTCAC
>JBAMYA010047801.1:0-10198 GCA_037176975.1 Arrhamphus sclerolepis
TCTATCTATCTATCTATCTATCTATCTATCTATCTATCTATCTATCTATCTATCTATCTATCTATCTATCTACACAGACAGACAGAGGGGTTTGTAAGTTGGAGCAGAGTGCCAACTGTGGGACCAGTCTCATTGCCTACACTGACCATGACTCACAACAGTTGGTGTGGCACAACCAGACTGTGGTGCTTGTGTCCAAATCTATATTTCCATGGTTGCCCATGAAAATACATCAACCGGCAAACAGCAGGCTCACACTCTCAAAGATTTGTACCAAGGCCACAAGAATTGAAACGAGGACTGAGGTAATATCAAGCATTGCCGTGTTTCTCACGTCAGGATATAAGAAAATTGAAACTTTTCTGGCTTCAATGCAAGCCTCAGTCTATCTAATTGCAGCTATGCTGTCTTGAGGGAAAGGCCAGTTGCAGGAAAAATGAAGGAAAAGTTGTCACATGTAATTGGACCTCTGAAGAAGCACAGAGGGAAGTGGCAGCGGTAATGGGTGGCAGGACCGCTCTCTAAATATCAGCAGCATTATCCATAAATGTACCACATGAAGTTGTAATTATCACAGAAGGACTGTGTCAAAGCCGTGTCAAACCTGACAAACACCCAGCTTTCTTGTGTGCCTAGTGGTAAGTAATTTGATTCATTTCTTATTAGTCAGCCCAAAGCGTCAGTCAGCGACTGTTACCGAAACGAAGCAGTGGAGCCCCCAGGCCCACTCTACTTCCTGAAAACATCTGCTGTGAAAAGAATTGTATATTCTTGGTTAAAAGGGAACTGCAGTACTTTGTGCATTGGATTAAACATTAAGGTAAGGAAATGTAAGAAAATGTATGGAGTCATTTTGTCAATTCCACAAAAAAAAGTTTGAACTATCTTTGCTCTGCACATCACACAGCTTCTCATATTATAGTTTTCTTTCAGCTGGGTGGAAAAAAAAATCCTCTGACTCTGCAGTTTTTGGGGTTCACTTTTATCTGCTTAAACATGTTTAATTACCAATAACCCTCGATGTATTAGCGCACTGGCTGATGAGAATGTCACAGGCATTAATGAAACTTATTTAAAAGTATGTTTCCTCTGTATTTTAATTAGAACAGAAATCAGCTTCAAGGCCTCAATCAGTCAGGTAGAAGGTGGAGGCAGCTACAATCCAATCCTCACATTCTGCTCTGTCGTGCTTGTGTGTGTGGTGGAGTCCCAGCTGTGGCTGCTGGTTCATTTGCAGCCTGTCCCAGAGGACAAGTCCCTCATGTCGCTGCATCTATCAGACCCTCCCCTCTTCCTCTGTGAGTACACCTCCCCACTGACCTCCTGCTCATATTCACTGGTTAGCATTCATCTGAACCATGCTATTGTAAATATTAATGAGTTTTGCTGCACATTACTCTCACTTTGTGCTGCATACATAAAAGGCGAGTTTTCATCAGAACGTTTTCCAATTTACACCCTCCACACTGGCCTGTTATTATTGGAAGAGCGTCTGAGACAGTAGACATACACACACACTATATATACGCTATATATATATATATATATATATACATATACCTTCCAGAGGCTGAATGAGCCTTTCAGCAGGTATAGAATAGCGGATATAGCGATGAAGTTTTAAAAGCCTTTTAAACTAAATTAAACAATGACTCAGGAGCACCCACAGAGTTAATAAATAGTCCCTCGGCATCTGGAACCCAGCTTTTGATTGTAAAACGAGGCCAGACAACACAGTCAGGTTTTGTTTTATTCCCTTTCATTTTCAGGCTGGTGTTATTCCACATGTTTCTCTTTGCCTGCTGCTGCCAGGCCAGACAACACAATCTGCACCGAAAAGATTTGTTTTACAAGTTGTTGTGTCTAAGGTTCTAACTGGTTTTTGTCCAGTTATACCAGGGTTCATTTTTACCTTAGTCAATAGCATAAAGTGAGAAAGATACGTCTTTGCTTTGAGGATACACTCTGTCAGTCGTGACTTTTCAATGGCATATTTTTTTCTTTTTTATTTTTTTTTATTTTTTATCATTTAACACAATATCCTTAGATTTCAATGAAAACCCCAAAATCACACATCAGCTGTTTCATTTCAAACTTCAGGACCTTGACACTGACACATTCTTGCTTTCTAGCAGCAGGTCTGTCTGGCATTGAGATATATATGTGATTGAATTAAAACAATGTCTCAGCTACATGATGTGGATCAGCGCATACATGACAGATGGCATTTAAGGTTGCCAAGACAACTGAACCTTAATCCGCCTTTATCTTGTCGCCCCTGCTATTGGGGTTGTGAAAGGGGGGCCGATTCAGCGGAGCACCATGTGCTGTGCACCACTCAAATTGGTCCCCAGGGTCAAGAGGACCTGAGGCCCATCAGATGGGACACACTTATTAGAGACTCACAAGTGTTTTATCATTCTGTCAGATTAAAGCAGATCTCATTTTGAGGTGGAATGAGGTATCTGAATGTAATCGAAAGTGTGTGTATGTGTGTGCACATGTGTGCGTTTGTTTTGTACTGTTCAGCTGATGTCTTCACGTGTCTTTTTTCTCTCATACCTGATGATGCAACTACATTGATCCACAGCACAAGTAGCAGTTTCACAATAAAGGACCAAAGGTTGTATCTGTCACACACATCACATGTCATAATAATTTGTAAAATTACCACATTTTTCCAGACTTCTTTTACATATCTATGTTTGCTTGCAAACTTCAACAAGCATTTTTCATTATGTAAAACTGTCTCAAAAGAAATATTGCTAAACTATAACATCCTCAAAAAAGCTTATGAGGAGGATGTAGTTGTCCAGGTCAAGGTCATCTTCAAATGGCTTGAATCAAGGAAACTGAACTTCTGCAAAAGGTAGTCCAATTGCCTTGATTCAGGCCTTTGAGGTTTATGAGGAGGAAAGAGGGGAATCACAGTGGCTTAAAGCTGAATTTATGGTCACGCAAGGAGTGATGTCATATCACTGAGTCCACCAGGTGCTTGGTGTCGTTTCAGCCATTTGTGCTCTCATCTTGATTTTTTCATGATGAGAGAGTTCAGACGCAAACATCAGCAAGCACTGTGAAACATCTTTCTTTCTTTCTTTCTTTCTTTCTTTCTTTCTTTCTTTCTTTCTTTCTTTCTTTCTTTCTTTTTATTTTTTTTAATTAAAAAAATGAAGTGGTAATTTGATAGGTTTTGTAGATGACAGTCATGCCTTTTCTGCTCATTCTCAACAGATGTGTAATGTCTTCTGGGACCCTGAAAAAAATGGGATGTAGTTGTGAGCAAACTGGGCTTTGAGGCCGTTTCACCAACAGAATGCATGAGGACAGAATAATTTTGTTTAAAAAAAAAAAAAAAAAAAAAAGCATGTGGAGAGTTTCTCATGTCAGCATATTGGTGGAATACTTAAAATTCTTAAATAAACCTGATTTATTTATTTATTTTGCATGTTTTGATTTTGAACCATATCAGCTGTCAAATCACATGTAATTCTTGTTATTCTTTGTTAAAACCACCCACATTATCACCTTGATACTCATAACACTTACATGATTTTGATTTTAATAATTACATTCCGTTGTTCTTATTGTGATGCTTTCTCTCTGTTTCAGCCTGTTGGGGGTGTTTGTGGGGTTTATATCAATGTCTAACAAATAATATGCTGGCCAGTCCTGCTCATGACAAATGGATGCTGATTTCCTCTGCCCAGGCCAGGCAGTCGGTAGCTGCAGGCCAAATCTTTAATTAAACTAGCTGTCACACAGAGCGTCTAAATACGGAGCCAGTCTCGAAATTACTCTACTTTACTTTCAAGTGGACAGCAGATATTAGAGGAAAACGACACAGAGAAATTTACTCTGATGTGCCTTTAAAAAAAAAATCTATATTTTAAAAAAGCAATCTGTGTTCACATGTAGATTTAATTTAATGTCGAAAACTGGACACCAGAGGGCAGCATAGCAGCTTTATGTCCTGGACATGAGACTGAAAAAGATAAAAAGGGTTAGCCCTGTTTACTTTTAATGGAGCAGATCTCAGCCGTTGTGTTGTTAAGAAGAAAAGAAAAAAGAAAGAAAAGGAAAAATGTTGTAAAACATTTGGCAGGTCTGTGTTTCTTCCTAAAACAGCAACCGGTAGAATGAGAAGATCCTTAAAAGAGGCCAAAAAGCACCCTGAGTGCTTGTCAGCATGACTATGCCTTTGCATCACCATGATTACCTGACGAAACCTTTGATCAGGCATGGGGAGTGCTCAGCTTCACAGCCAACTGGCTCTCTATCATTTGTCTCTGTCACTAGGATTCCAATCACTAGAGATTTAACAAGATTACCAGGAGCGAATGGAAGCAGTGGAGTACCAGTGTAATGTAATTATCACGTGATGGAGTGCCTGAAACGGCTGTATTATCACTGGCGAGTCTTTTAACCCCTGTCAACACAACAAAGATCACAGCATCCCTCACTATCTGCAATGATTTGCAAAGGTTTATCAGAGGGGGAATATGGGCACAATTGTGACTTAATGTTTTATTAACAACTGGTAATAATTTGCAAATAGAGGAGTGGGTTTGTGGATGTCTTTATGTCAGTATCTTTGTGAGTCTGTGACACATGATGGCTCACAACAGAATTACATGAAATAGGAGAAACAACTGCATTTGGAAGGCACACTGTGTAAGCACACTCTTTCATCCTCAGTCTCATGGACTTGGAGTGTCTCCTGACAACCACATTTCTCTTTTTTTTCCACTTCCTTTTTACACATGTGTCCCGGTCTCCATAGCAACTCATCTCAATGTTAGAAACACAGACAAAAGAAACAAAAAGAAAAAGAAAATAGTCAAGGACATAGGAGAAATAATGCATGTAGACGCACACACATTGATCAATTCAACATTCACATTCATGCACACAGATGTGCAAAAGCAGGACAGAGACTTTGCAATTCATCACTGTGCCACCCACATGCTTCATAATCAAGGAAGAATAAAGACAAAAAAAGAAAATCTGACATAAGCTGCCCATAGCTAGCTAGCTAGGTGGCTGGCTGGCTGGCTGGATGGATGGATGGATGGATGGATGGATGGATGGATGGATAATAGATAGAATCTTGTACACCTATATGGGGACCCTCAGTGTAAAACACTATGATAATGTTCCTTTGTGTCATTACTTTTGACACTGAAATATAATTACAATTTAACTTCAACTTCCCATAAAAGGGTGAGCAGACCACTTATTTTCATATTAGAAGATTGGTTGTCATCCTTCGTAAAAACCCAGTCGGCACTGATTTGTTTGTTTTACGGACATCACCTATCCATATACATTAGCTATACAGAAATTCTACTGTCACCAAAGCATTTCTTTGAATGCAAAGTTTGTAGATGTTCCTGTCTTGCTGAAATGAGCTTTGTCTTGATTGTGGCTGGACTGTCCAGTAGAGATGGGGTGAGAAGTTCTCCCATTCAGGGAGGACTTGGAGAACAGTTGCTGTCCCTTCACATCGAGGAGGAGCTAGTTCAGGCATTTGGTTAAAATACCTCCTTGACACCTCCTTGTTGAGGTGATTAGAACATGTCCAACAGGGCGGAGTCCTCATGCTGGAGGGATTACATCTCTCGGCTGATTTAGGAATATCTAGCTTGAGAGAGACCTGCGCCTCTTCGCTTAGGCTTCTGATCCTGAGATGGACCATATTTTTGTAGTATAGACTAGTTACTCAGCTCATCCACCATGACATCCAGACTCTTTAAAAATCTGGAAGTCATACTACCAAAGTGATCACAGGCTCATCTTCTTCACTGATCTCATGGAAGAACAGCTGCCAAACTTTCTCCAATATTAGTGATACTATACAATGATCACACACATGCGCAAACTTTCTGTCATCACAGGCTCGATCATCTTCAGAGACAAGATTTGTTAATTCTCGACAGTAGGCAGACGTGACATTTGGGAATGGAGTAACAAAATGATCAGTCCCGATCAGTCCCGATCAGTCCGGTAATTTGATTAGTTAGCGGCTGTATCACAACTTG
The DNA here is from genome assembly GCA_037176975.1 of Arrhamphus sclerolepis. Taxonomy (NCBI): domain Eukaryota; kingdom Metazoa; phylum Chordata; class Actinopteri; order Beloniformes; family Hemiramphidae; genus Arrhamphus; species Arrhamphus sclerolepis. The sequence goes on from JBAMYA010047801.1 coordinate 6,042, forward strand.
AAATGCCAAATTATGCTCAAATTTACACTGCAAGTACAAATATAGTTAAACACATTTTATCTCAAAAATCCATCCATCCATTCATTATCTATACCCGCTTTGTCCTGTGTAGGGTCACGGGGTATCTCAAAAATGTCAAAATAAAAATAAAAACAACAAGAAAAAATCATGTTCGACGAAAACGGAAAGTTCAAGAAATCTTAGGCTGGATCTGCAAAGCCTTCACACCTTTCACAAGGCCAAATAACTTAGACTGAAAACTGATTGAGATTCTGTAATTCTACTGAAAATATTTGAGGTAGAGGGGGATTGGAGGGGTGGGGATCAGGGATTTATCAGTACCTGCTGTCTGAGCCTGACATTTCATGTAGAAATATTGAACCCTGCAGCACAGTAAATAGCTACACAATTAAGAGGAGATATTCCACGTGATAGAATAGAAATTCTAATTTTCTTTGTATTTAAACATGAATAGTACTTGTGTAAATGTTGCTTTCCATCACTGCAGGTAGAGTTTTATTTATTTTTTTGTTTTTTTAAGTTTAACTGACTTGTTGAAGCTTCTGAAGCAAACACTCTGCATGTGCTTGTCTGAGAGTGAGAGAGAAAGAATTAGGTGTATGAGTGGTTTAAATCCTTAAATGCCAAGTCTGCCAACCCTGTGTTTGAACAGAAGTGAAGGAAACTGGCAGATGGGCAGAATGAGTGAGAGGACGAACAAAAACCTTTCCCCTCTGAGGAGCAGGGGATTGACAGATTCACAGAGATTGTACATGCTAGCTGCCCAGACTGGTGTGAAAGGAAGACCATTAAAATCAGCTTGTTTATGTGGAACAGAGGTGCAAAAGACTGCCTGAAAACAAGCAGCTGAATGTCAATCATGACAGCTTTTTGTCTGCAGAGCCAAATCTGCATGAGTTTTAATGGATATACAGTGATTACGCAAAATGGTTCATTGGGTATTTAGCAGCGTTTGCGTACTTGTATGGGTGGGAAAACTTTGCAGCAATGGACAGTGTCCGATCGGAGTGTGATGACAGGGTGTGACTCATCTCAGTGTATCATTCACATGTAGCATCTCTGCAGTCTCTGAGTCACCATGCAGCAGTGACAGAGTGAGGAGGAGCACGAGGGAGGGAGAAAAAGCCACCAGATGACAAAAGAAGCTGATGATGTGAAAGAAAGATCATGACATTATCTTACCCTTTTCATCTGACTCTTTTTTTGCAAAGTGAAATCTCATTGGTGTCATCTTGTCTTGCAGTTTATATTGTGTCTGTCTGGTGCTCAAAAATATTTATTCTGTGGCCATTTTAACAAGACAGCCTGCAGGCATCTGTGTTCTTATAAACTGAATAAAGCTTGTTCTTCTTTACATGAAATTTGTACTAAAATTTCTCAGTAAGATTTAAAAAAAAAAAAAAAGAAAAATAACAGTTGCATTAAACAAATCTCCAAAGTTTAAAAGTTGGAAGGCAAGAAAAGCTGCAGCTTCAGCTCTTTTTTTTCATTTGAAAGCTAAATGCTTTTTCTTGATCTTCCTAAAGTAAATTTTACATTCAGCCAGTCTCTGTTTCACCCATGTGTATTGTCTGTCCCTCTTTCTCCCACACATTTGTCCCTAGGTGTCTGCTCTCACAGGCTCAGCTCTTAAAGGCACCGTGCATCAATATTTTATCACTGCAACGGCACAAAAAGTGAACCATTAGATGAATGCAAAATAGTGCCATTAAGATCTCATTAAAGAGCTGCAGGAAGTTAATAACAAAGAGTCAAATGGGTGACTGTTGCAATGTTTCTCTTCTTTTCTTTTTGTAAGTGTGTGATTTTTGCATTAGATGAGAAGTAATCGCCTGTAATTTAAAGCAATTGCTATCCCTAATGGGTAAATTGCAGGCTGCACAATGGGTGCTCGTTGTGGAGCCACTCATAGTGGCAATTACAGCAAATGGTTAAACACAAGATAATAGGAGGGCAGTTTTGAACATTAAGACTGCCTATCAGATGTTTTTGTCAGGGTTGTTATTGTTAAACAAAAGTGACAACCATGGAGAATGAATTTCTTGTGGTCACATTTTGTAGTGATGAGGGTGAATGAAACTGCTCTGTAAATGCACAATAAAAGGGCAGACTGTGATAGTATCTTTCTTCTATTATCCCTTTGCTTTGAGACCACTCTCCCACACATGTCACATCACTGTAGCTAATGAAATCAGGTGGACACGAAGTGGTGACAGCGTGAAATCGAATCAATAAAGCATCACAAGAAATATGTGTTTTGACACTGACTTTTTTTTATATGACCAATAAATATCACAAAACCATTACAAAAATATTAATTTGTCTTAAAATATGGATCTGCTGTTTGTTTCCTGAAAAGCTATTAGACATAAGGGCCCTCCCCCCCACCTCTCATTTTTTAATAAGATTTGGAGTATGTTCACCAACCTACTGTGAAGCCATCAGGGACAGGCAAGAGGACAAAAGGAGGCCTTGGGTTTTGGGAAATACCCCCCCCTCCCTGACACACTCACACACACACACGCACACACACACACCGCCCCTCTTTACCAAACACCCACATAGACACAAATGTACTGCTGACTCCCATCTGGTCATAGGGCACTAAGAGGCAAGCCTGAATAAAAACCTGCCAGCAGACACGTGCATGCACTTACATGCACAGAAACACACTCAGTCCAGGAGCTTTAGCTGCATTAATAAAATAAAATAAAAAATCCCTCTCCCCATTTCACTCTGCAGGTCTCCCGAGTTTTCTAATCCTCTCCACTTATGCTGAAAGGTCATGCTCCTAATATTTTTCCACAGAATAACATCTTATCTGCAAAACAATATTTATATAAAGGGTTATATACATACATATACATATATCATTTTAAAATGATTCTTACAACTGATAGTACTTTTTTGGATGGCTGTTTGCCCACCAAGTGTGCTCTTGAAGGGAAAGTAGTAGAATAGTGATGAGAGAAAGGAGAAAAGAAAGACAAAACATTATGTGCACTGCACATGTATACATAGCCTATCTGTCAGCTCCGAGCACAAGATCTTGAATTACAGTGTGGTGTTTGAAGTGTGTCTGTGTGTAATCTTGAAGGAGACCTGATGAAGGAGAATTTCTGATTTCCTAATATTAGAATGCATCGCTCCAGAGGCTCCCCCTTGATGAATTGATGACGCACTTACAAGGAGGCAGGAGGGGCATGAGGAGACCAGACAAATAGATACCAGCTGTGGCTATAGCGCTAAAGGCTGGCATGTGCAGCCAATCGTGCTTTCTGACTTGTGCAAGAGGAGGGTCCTGCTGCCATTTTCCAAACCAGTTGGCGCTGTTCCAGTGTGCTGTGTTGTGACTGTTACCCTGAATTTGTGCAAAGAAGGGAGTATTAGAATATAATTTCTGCTCATAAGATGCTATGTTGTATTTTACCCTGATTTTGTATATCTCCGTGCAGCTCTGTGAACACACCCTTAATTGTGTTATGCAGTAGTCTTTCACTGAGTGCAATGGATGCTCACACGTGACTGGAGGTGACGGTAGCAAGCAGTAGGGGCTTTAAAACCAGCAGACAAAAGTAGCGTGTTGTTTAAAATTAAATTTACCTCGAGGAGCACAACAGTATTGCAGCTTGAATACTTTGTGATGCTTTGCATGTAATCATTTTTTAATGGTAAATTCAGTCATGTGCTATGTCCACCCTGTGTCCTTCATGGTCTCAAATCAATACTCTGTCTAAAGGTCTAAATAAATACTTTGTCATCATCCTGTAGCCTACTCAGAAGTGCTGGAGGCCCTTTGTGTAAATCAGGAGCTTATTTATGAGCCACATAGGATCTCAGGGGCCCAAACACGACATGAGCACAGCCCCCTCCCGAGTCATTAAAGAATGATTTTGGCATCAACTTCCACTCCTCTCTCACCCTCCTCCTTCAGCTCCCCTGAGGCTGTAGCAGCACCTGCCCCCAACCACATTTGAACTGCCATTTAAGATGCTCAACATATGCATAGTCATTCTCTTAGTTTAGCTTCCATGCTGTCACAGACACGCACCCACAGGCTATGTCTATCTATCTATCTATCTATCTATCTATCTATCTATCTATCTATCTATCTATCTATCTATCTATCTATCTAT
>JBAMYA010047802.1:0-10198 GCA_037176975.1 Arrhamphus sclerolepis
TGCTGGAGCCTATCCCAGCTCACATTGGGCGAAAGGCAGGGGTCCACCCTGGACAGGTCGCCAGTCCATCGCAGTGAAATAATCCAGTGTTTGCTTTTTAAACACTAGTGGGAAACTGCAGGTTGAAGTTAGGAGGTTTTTGTAAACATGATGCAAGATAGCAACTGATAGCAAAGCAGAGTCATCAAAATTGGAAAATTAATATTGTTGGAACTTGTAGTTAGATATACAATATAGATAATTTGCATATTGACCACACTCACTACTCACAGCATATAGTTAGTATCACTTTAGTGAATAGTGTAGATAAAGCCAAAGAGGCCCATTTTGGTTATCTGTCTGATTGTGTGAGTGTGTAAAGTGTTTAATCATGGTGGTAAAAAGATGGCAGCTGATGGGTGACCAGATGCTTGGTGGCCCCCCTGCACTTCCTCGTTCTACAACTCACAGACACACACACACCTCTCTATTTTTCTCGCTCACATAAGTTAATGTTCCAAAGCTATGGCATGATATTTTGAGCCCTGTTGTCACCGGAGTGCATACACTCACGGCACACTTGGAGCTGCAGCAGCTTGCTCAGGGTGAATGAGTTATCGCCAGGACAGTCTCACATTGAGAAGGAAACACACTGACTAGTGAGAACATTTGTAGAATGACACTGTGCTGGCAGCAGCTCGGTGCAGTAGTAGTTTGATAATATTGTGTTTTGCTCTAAATCTTACTGAGTGTTTCTATTCGGAAAGATTTAACTGCACTGATTTAGATGTTGTGTGGCCTAAATATTTCCTAGTGGTTTGTCTGGCCAGTGGGAGAGTTGTTACCCATTTACATCTGGGAGCAGCTAATTAGGCCTTCCAAAGCTCAAATAATGCTGAGAAGAAGACAAAACCCCATTGGAGCAGGATGCTTAGCAGGCAAACTGAGAGGAGGGAGCAGGAAGTTTAAAGCAGTATTAATAATTATGGGGAATGTGTGATCTCTCACAAATAATACTGATAAGCTTGAAAGGCAGACAAGGACACAACAGGACTATCAGGAAAGCAGTGAGGTATTACAGACTTCCTCTGTAGTACTTGTAGTACTCGTTAATCCTGGAGCCGTTACTTTGAAGGAGCATCTGGGCAGCAAGGTAATGGAAGTGACTGATGACTGACTGATGTTCGGTCCATATTATCTACCAAGTCAGTTGAGCGTGTTTTGGTAGCCTTTATTAACACGTAGTGTCAACACCACTGCTGACATTGCATGCGATGTCATCAGCCCAGTTATTACCAGACTACAAACACAACACCACAACACATTCATGGAGATTTCAACGGCACTTCTTCCTCTGGTTCACTTCCAACTTTCCAACAGTGTGACAACTGCTTCTCCAAATATATTCTTTTTCATAGAGGTAACAGCTACAAATATTCCAGTTACCACTGACACCACTGTTGTCTTCATCTTCCACATCTTTTTCTATTTCTTCCTTCAGCCATTGGCATTTTTCCTCAGCTTCTCATCTTCCTAGACTACATCTGTCAGAGTGCAGTTTGTTGACTGCCACGATGCCATCATTAGTTTTATCGGTCTGGATTTTGAAATCCCACAGGGTTCCTGCTCTTTCACTCTCCATCGGCCTTGAAGGCAACTCCCACCTTGACTTGGACATTCAGCCCAAGCTCAGTGCAGATGTTCCTGTACGCTATTCCAGCTACTTGGTCGTGGTTTTCCATGTGTCTCACCTGCCTGCGTCTTACATCCCACTACTCTGCTCTGAGTTGTCTCGGGGGCACGTTTGTGTGTATTTGCTACAAAAAAAACCTAAAAAAAATATTTGAATGAAAATATGTGTGTGTGTTGAGTTGGCATGTCTAAATAATCTATAAATAGTCTATTGCAATACGAATTTCTTGGTGCTTTTCAGAGACCAAAGTATGACCCTCAAGCAAGTTAATGGTAAGAAGCAGTGGCAAGTAAAAACTCCTCCTCTGGGAGAAAACCTTAAAGCAAAATGATGTATAAGTCAAGGGTTTCATCTCATTAAGTTTTTTTTTTTACTTAACAAATAACATCCAGTTAATAGCTAATTCTACCATACATTTCCAAACTCTCTCTCTCTCACACACACACGCTGACACACAAATACACACATTTCCTGTGTAAACAGTAAGCAGGACCAGTAAATGGCTCATGTTGAAACCTGCCTACTGCACATGAATGATTCCAAAATTTACGAGCAGGCTTATCTTTTTTATCTGCACCAGCCCAATGTGAAACAACCCATACAATTAAAAAAAACAAACGTCTATTACTAATGCAGAAATGTGGATTATGCATTCCATTGGTGTTTCATCCAATAAAATATGAGAGCTGTTATATTAGTCTTCATTATTGTAAACCAGGAGTGCACACTTTGTTCCTGCTTACTATTTAAAGCTGCACAAAGGAATTTTTAGCCCAGACAGTCGCCCTATAGGGGCAGAGTTAAATTACTTTTATGGCGCTGTACATGATTTACTCCTGTTTGGTCTCTGCTTGGTCAATTTCTTGTATTCTCTTCCATCATTAGTTTCTTCTGCCGTGATGTCGACTGTATCTCTGTGAGCAAGTTTTCTCTTTTTTACGTGTGATATTGTGCTGTAAAGTGATACACAGTTAATGCAAGAGATGTGAGTCCAAAGTTACTTTGGATGGGTTCTGCTGATAGTTGAGATGGAAGAGAGCTTGGTAAAAGTAATCAAATTTAATTGAAAATCGTATTTCAATACATAAGGTTCTTTGTGGCGCTTTAATCGAAGTCAGCAACCACTCCAAATTTGAAACTGCATATCTATATCCTAATGTAGTCACCGGTTTTGTGCCCTTTTAATTTTTACTAGTTTATGTTTGAGTTACGTGTCCTAAGTGAAAGTTTGTCAAATTCTCTGAACATAGCTGCATAAATATGACATAAAGAAGAGCTCTCTTGAGGTGCTTTTATAGCAACCAGATGTCCGTTTCAAATGGACCAGTCTTTTGACTTATGATTCGACCGCCTGATTCTGATAGGTGAGCTACAGAAAAGCCCTTAATCTTTACAAAATTGAGGACATTCTTTTTAGACTCAAGTGTACTTTGTCTTCTGTAGAAATCGACAACCATTTATCATTTAGACCATAACTGTGCTCAAGTGCAGGCAGGATGACTGCTGAGCATGAGGAAGAACTAATAAAAAATGGTAGCAGTGACAAGGCTCTTCAGGTGTGCTATCAAAACATCATCACATTAATTTATTTAACGGTGCAAACAATTCTGTTTTCCAGGGACTTTTCAAAGAACTATGCACGATAAAGAACACTGAGAACTAAACTTTGCATTCCTTTGAACAGATTATGTTTTACAGTCGTAGAAATTGCTTATTCACAAGCTGCGAGGGGAAGACATGTTTATAATCTGTGATTAGCTAGCTAAAAAGCTGACTTTACTGAAACAGAAATGGATGCAGATACAGGAAGCACAGGAATCTACAGCCAAGTACTGTATTTAGAAATAATCAGCTGTTCACAGCTATTGTTTCCCAAGTGCCACAGATTTGAACATTAAACAGGCGCACGCAAACATGCACAAACACACACAAAGCTACTAGTTGGCTCTAAGCCTTTTAGGGCCACGGCACTAACACCAGGCAGGAGGTTAATTTCATGGCTTTTACAGCTTCTTTCCCCAAATGTGTGTGAAAGTGACTTCTTGTGTGTGTGTGTGTGTGTGTGTGTATGTGTGTGTGTGTGTGTGTGAGGGTGTGTGAGGGTTGTGGTGTTGGCAGTGCCTGTTATTTTTAGGGGGAAATGAGCTCTACTGGAGCCAGCAGCATATAAATACACCCAGACACACGTGGGCACACAAACACACACAGCTGCACATTGGACTGCGCAGTAACCATGTTAATTGACTTCATCAGATTCTTTCACCTCTCCCCTTCGATGCCTCAATCTCTTATTACATCATTGTCTCCCTGATTCAATTCCACTTTGCTTTCTTTCTCTGTTTGACTTGTTTCTTCTGAGCTTGTTCCATTTTCTTTTCCCTCACATCCTCCCCTCCTTATCTCTCATTCTCTATACTAAGGATATTGCTTTCCACGCTCATTTATTTTTGAATCACAAGGCCAATTGAGTATTATGACTCAAATTTTGGCCCATCCAATTAGTAATACAATAACCTCGAAACTTACCTGTTGTTACAAGACCATTTCAGTTTTTGAATCAGTTACTGCATGGCTTTTAATGATATATTATAATGCAAAAGCTATAACCTGAATGCTGACTTAACTGCACTACATTGCTGTGGCTTGACTGCATTTCCTCTGTTGTAAGTAGCTTTAGATAAAAGCGTCTGCTAGATGTAATGTAACTGTAATTGTAATAAATCAAACTATTGTTCAACAATGCAAATTCATTAAGTTTACACTGCTGGTGTTATATCTGCTGTGTGGCGGCGTGAACCACAGCCAGTTCTCAGATTACTTGTTACTACAGTTCTGCAGGGAGCCTACCGTATATAATAAGAAACAATAAATTCATTTAGAAAACAAGAAGGACCAGAAATAATGGAACTACCATAGCAGTCGTTATTACTAATTTCCTATAAGGATAACTTCATAAATTCTACTCTTAATAATAAATAGATAAATATATTACCCGGCACACATATTATCTGTTTACTTTCTTCTCAGTGCAGTTCCATCAAATAGTGATCCAGCAGTTTCACTAGAAGTTGTTGTACTAAACTATCTGAACAACATCTCGTCATCAACAATCATCCCCTTGGCTCATCTTCTCCCTCCGTTCAGCCTCCCTGTTTTATAGTCTTAGTCCTCAAACATTTTAGAAGCACAGACAGTCACAACAATGACACTGAGAAAAACAGGGCTGAAGCAGAATCATAGCAACATTAGGATGCTAAGTTACTAAGTTAGCATTATGTTTTAAATCTCATGATTTTGGTTATGATGTCATGGTAATTTAATGCGTACTTATTGTGCTCCAAAGCATGCAATATGCAATAATAACTTTGATGTGCTGCAGCAAATGCATTGATTTCAAGCTCTTTACTTTTAAATTCCTCGTATTTGTGTTGGATGGTAGTTTCTGCAGAGACATGTTGCTGTAGATAAGTGCATTACAACGTACTCACATCATTTTGTATTTTGAAACTAGTAATGTGTTAAGCCATTTTTAGTAACTTTGTCACTCAAGCACTGCTCTGAAAATTTTACCATATCCACTAGTACATCAGGAAAAGAAAAAGAAAATGAGGGAGAAAGAGTTTCTACGGGTTTTATTCAGTTTTAATCAGTTATTTTTTTCAACAAGCAGCCATGTCTCAAATGTTAGTCCACATGTGCAGCCCCCTCAACCTCAACCACTGTGATGGCAGGGAAGACACGGTTCTTTCTTTTTTTTCTTTCTTTCTTTCCAAGAACATCAAGATGAAACTTAAATATGACGAAGAAGATTTACACATAAAATTCTAACAAAATGTTTCACAGTGTCTCTGAACATTTTCCCAAATTACTGTATTTCCCTTGGGGGATTAAGGAATGTAATTTAATTATGTTTATTGAAATTAATGAATATGAAGAAAAAAATTGAATTGAAGATAAAAAATAAAAAAAAATCATACATATAATCAAACTTACTATCACTTACAGCAATGTCAGAAACCTTCACCTGAGAAATTAAAGACGAGGATTCATTTCAGGGTGCAGAACACAGAATGCACAGAGGCAGCTTGTGTGATTTTATGATTGTTTTTGTTTTTTTCAATTTTCTTTTTGCTGAAAATAATGCAGTTTCATGCTTCATTATACTCAGAAATGAAAGCATAGAATAAATAAAGCACTAAAGTGAAAAAATAAAATAAAAATAAGAAAAGAAATCACCTTTGGTAGCTATAACAGCTGAACGCACTCCTCTGATTGGACGGCTGAAGGGAAATCAAAGATTCTTCAAAAACGTCTTCCCAACTCTGCTGCAGAAGTTCGCATAAATGTGTGGCACTGTTCACTGTCTTTCAGTTTTTGGTAACTCTACCTTTGTAGTTAACCTCTAGAAGTTCACTAGTTACCTTTAAACCATTCTGACTTATTCACTGCAAGAACTGCAGTGTTTTAACACTTTTAACTGGTAGTGTATATTTCTCCCACGGTCACACATAGTCTCTTTAGCCTTTCCACTTGGTCTAAACAGCATGTTTTTGGGGTGGGTGGAAACTGGAGTACCTGGAAAAAACCCACATAGACACAGGGAGAACATGCAGACTCCAGACCGACTGAACCGAGATCCAAATGAACCTTCCTGCTGTGAAGTGTCAGTGCTAACCACTGCACAACTGTGCTGTCCGTCATCTAGAGCCCCTGAGAAGATCAGGAGCAGCAACCAGCAAGACCATGGTAGAACCTGCTGAAGGAGAAGGGAGAGACGGTACCGAAGACAGCGTTAATGATATTAACCGATCCAGGACAGTCTCACTGTCTCTGACTGTCTAAAGTCCATCAGAAAAACCACAGCTGGCTTCAACAGTTTTGCACCAGTTTTTCAGCGTGGATAATGATCATATCTAACTGATATAACAGTGCCCTCTACAGGTCACTAACTATCTTTCAACAGTCCGTGTCCACTGTGGATAGTTTAGCTCATGTCACTTTATTGTTTTAACACATTAAATCTTCACAGTCTGCTTTCAGTCATCCATGTTGGTTAAAAAGTCCTAATCTTGACTTGTTACATTGTTGCTTTAGTGATGTGAAGATCTGCATGCAGTGCCTCAGCAGAAAAGACGTTTCTTGTAGTTCCTGTCCTTGCATTTGCTATCCATGCTATATTTAACTCTTTCCATGTACCTCTGCTGTGTGCTCAGAGCTGGAATAGCAAACATGAGGATATTTTCATATAAATGCACATTAGAAATAATGGAGACAGAGAGACTGCACTGCAGTTTGTAATCTTCTTTGACATTTTCTGTGAAGAGATTTATAGAAGCACAGCACTGTGAGGTGGACGTGGGTCTGTGGGTCTGTATATTGTATCTCTTTTGCTTTTACGCGCTCATTTCAGGTGACTTGAGGAAATTAATGAATTATTTTAAATGGTTAAATTAAAATGAAATGTAGTCATCTAAAACAGAACCTGTTTAAATAACTTGTTTATGACTGGAATAGATTCCACAGAAAGTAAGCAGCGTGAGACATTTAACAATTTGTATTTTTGCTTTTCCTTCTCATGACATTCAAAAGTCCCTCTGATATTGAGTTTCAGCTGTTATTCTGTCCCATTTAAACTGCAAACAAGTGTACAACCAAACAAGTCTTTGTTAGTCACATTTCCCGTCTAAAAATTCTCAGCACATTGTCTTTTAGGGACATGTCAGAACTAGAGACAGGCCAGTCCACTATCCTCATCTTCCTTCCATGCATTTGAAATATATACTGATGGTATATTGCTTGGTCTTCTTGAAATATACATTCATGTCCCTAGATTTTTTTTTTTTTTTTTTTCTGTAAGGCAGCATACAGTCCATCTGAAAAGTGTCCTCATTTTATGTTTCAGCCTTATTCCAGAATGGGTTGAATTAATTTTTTTTCTCAAAACTCTACACACAATACCCCATAATGAAAATATGGGAAAAAAAATAAATGAATAAACTAAGAAATCACATGTACATCAGTATTCACAGCCTTTGCCATGAAGCTGAAAATTGATCTCAGGTTCATCCTGTTTCCACTGATGATGTTTCTGATGATGTTTCTACAGCTTAATTTGAGTCCACCTGTGGTAAAGTCAGCTAATTAAACATGATTTGGAAAGACACACACCTCTCTATATAAGGTCCCACAGTTGACAGTGTTGACAGAGCGCAAACCAAGCATGAAGTCAAAGGAATTGTCTGTAGACGTCCGAGACAGGATTGTCTCAAGGCAGAAATCTGAGGAAGGGTACAGAAAAGTTTCTGCTGCTTTGAAGGTCCCAGTGAGCACAGTGACCTCCATCGTCCATAGATGGAAGAAGTTTGGAACCACCAGAACTCTTCCTAAAGGAGGCCAACCAACTGAACTGAGCAATTGGGGGAGAAGCGCCTAGTCGGGGGGTGACCAAGAAGTCGATGGTCACGCTGTCAGAGCTCCAGGCACAACATTTAACCATAATTATAAAAAAATATGTCCAAACCAGCTCAAAACGAAGAAAGTATGCTGTTTCTATTGAAAGCTTTTTCCTGAACTTGATGGACGTCTGGTGGGAACGCTGTTCTGTGTTACGCTGTGATTGGCCAGTCTGCATTTTGGGGGCAGGGCATGCGAAAGGTCAACTGCTGCCAAAGATGCATCTTATGTACATCTGATTTCTTAGTTTTTATATTTTTAATAAATTTGCAAAAATCTCAACAAGCTCTTTCACGTTGTCATGGGATATTGTGTGTAGAGTTTTGAGGAAAAAAAAAAGAATTTAATCCATTTTGGAATAAGGCTGTAACATAACAAAATGTGGAAAAAGTGAAGCGCTGTGAATACTTTCCGGGTAGACAGACAGATAAATACTTTATTCATCCCCAAGGGGGAAATTCAGGTGTCCAGTTGCCCACTCTCTGCTGCCCTAAAATCTTTCCTTTCTATTAATACTGTCATCACAGATCGATTGCCTTTGCCAAGGGAAACAAAACAACTCCAAACCATATCAGAGCCTGCTTTTGGACTTGTTTCTTACAACAATCTAAGTGGTCCTTTTTGTCTTTTGTCCGAAGGATGTGGCACCCATTTCTTCCAAAAAAGATTGAAAATAGTGTTTTGACACAGGTGCCTCCAAATCCAGAGAAGCCAGCACTGCCTCTGGACAGGTTTAACATGAATCTTTTTGCACAGCAAAGTTGTAAGTGGCACTTGTGAATTTAAGTCTGTGCTGATTATTGAACAGACCGCAGTCCTGTCAGAGGGACCAGAGATCGCGGGCGGTTTAGATTTCTCCAGACGTCTCGATTGCTGACAAAAACCAGAAGGAGAGCACACATTACACCTGTTTTAAAATCTTTACACTGGCTACCTGCTAGCTTCTGTATTGATTTTAAAATTCTTTTCACAGTTTTTTAAAGTGCTACATGGTGTTGCACCAGAGTACATCTCTGAGATGGTTTTAGTGTACGAACCAGGAAGGTCGCCCAGATCCTCTAGTTCTTCTCTTTTAGTTGTTCCACAAGCAAGAAAAAAAAAAAAACATCTGGTGAAGCTGCTTTCAGCATCCTCGCTCCAAAGCGGAGGAACAGCCTGATCTGAGAGGAGCCACGGAGTCGGACATTTTAAAATGCAAACTCAAAACATATTTATTTAGTCTGGCTTTTATATAGGGTTTAGCATTTTTTTATTAACTGTTTTTAATTTGTATTTCCTTTTATGATTTTTATTCTATTTGTATATTATTTTATTAGAGACCCTCTACTGATCTTTGCTCCACAAAGGCCTCGCCTTTGAACCTTTGAACATACAGACAAATACATTTTTCATCAAACACAACAAAGCATCTTTCAAGTGCAACTCATTTATGGGAACTTTCTGAAAAATCTTAGATTTCCATCATAGAAAGAATCCCACGAGTGTGTTCAGCTGGTAGAGCTGCTTTGAGTCAAAGTTGATTCATCATCATTTTTTGCTGATTCAAAGAAATCAAAGGAAAAAAAAAGTTCCAATAACAGAATTTATTATTGATGGTGCAAGAATAAAAAAAAAACAAAGGTTCCAAAAGGTGTGTTTTGTTGTTGTTGTTTTGTTTTTTGTTTTTGCCTGCTATTTGTTGTGCCTGCTATAAGTTTATGTAAAGATAACTTGTGGCAACAGGGCATAACATACTCTGTTTAGAATGACCAGTAATTCCCATGAGGCTCTCTCTCTCATTGTGTGTGTATGTGTGTGTGGATTTTTTTTTTTGTGGGGAGGGGGTTCTCTGGATGAGAGGTATGGAGCATTCCACCTGGATCATGGTGCATTCGCAGGCTGTAGTGTGTTTGTGTTGCATTACACATTGCAGCCTTCACAACACCACTGGCTCCATCGGGGCTTAGGGCCCTAGGATTTAGGCACGCAACTACCAGAGGCAGAGAAGCGGGGGGGGGGGGGGGGGGGGGGGGGGGGGGGGGGGGGGGGGGGGGGGGGGGAGGGGGAAGAAAAAAAACCCGCCCCCCCCCCCCC
>JBAMYA010047803.1:0-34605 GCA_037176975.1 Arrhamphus sclerolepis
TTGGCTACCCTCGATCGAGAGACACTCGAGGTGAGAGGGGAGAGGCGAAATCTGTTTGTTTAACATGGTTTTTCTTTAAAAAAAAAAAAAAAAAAAAAAAAAAAGTAAGTGATAGGTTTATTGATAGAAATGAGGTTGGATGGTGATCATCGAACATTAAGAGTTTTAAACGTGTCCTTCTGTACGGGGGAGGCGATTGTATGTGTTTAATATTCATTTCGATATTATCGTGATTTATTCAACAGTCCAAATCCAAGTTATTCATCAGTCCCCTGCAACAGGTGCACCCTCGGCTTCAAATGTGTTATTAAAAATCTCGTCTCATGAAAAATAGATGGAAACTGTCGTGATTTTCTCTCCAGGCAGAAATATGATTAATAGCACCAGAACCGACGCTCACTAAACTCGGGGAAGCTTTCCTGGAGTTCTTCACACATGTCTCTGACCCCTTGATGCTTTTCTTCTCTTCAAAGATTACAGTGACGTGAGAGCCAGTGGTTATTTCTGCCTACATGCTTTCTCATTATCATTCCAGTCCAGCGAGGGAGGCAGTGATCTCTGGGTGTAGTAGGTGCATCTCGTCTCTGCGCTGCGTGAGAGGGGGGGGAGAAAAAGAAATAAAGGCAGGCATGTATCACACAGCAGAGCTACTGTTTCACTGAGCTCCCAGGTCCATCTATTGACCCTTTATCTGGGTTTAGTGGTTCAGTCGTGCTCAGCACTCCAGAAATCACTCCAGCTCACGCTCACTCTGACCTGATCCAGCATAAAGTTTGTCTTATTGATCTTTTGTTATGTTTTATGAGCTGCATCTTTTGTTAAATTAGAGGAAAGTGGTTTTAGATGAGTCAGATCTCCGCTTCCCATCGATTAACCAAAATAAGAAGTCTTTGTGACGACAATGTTGTTGATCATGCTGTGTTCAGTCTTCCACTTCCACTGTGCGTTCTACTCATGAATGCAAATGACGCCTGTGGGGTGCTGTCCAAAATGGCTCTGCGTTGGCTCTCTAAGGATTTTCTAGGGATTATCAAGGAGAGCTAGTTTACTGTGGGAAAGTGTATGCCTGCTTACATTAGCAGTTTGCCGTTTTCCTCCCCCTGCTATTATCGCTGTGGCGAGAACTGACAGAGTTGCAGGCACTCGAGTCTTAAAACCGGCTCTTGACTTTAATAAACAGAGGAACAAAACGGCATTGAGGCTCCGTGCCCAACTCTTGTAGCAAAGTACGGATATCTTTTTTTCATAAAAGTGTCATCAAAAGCAGAGTTGTAAGAAACAGAGAAAAGAGATTCTCTTTGAAAAACCTTCAAAAGGCATTTGATATTCATTCTGGTTGGCAGTGTGTTGTAGATGAACTGCTGTGACCTTTTGCTGCGCAGGAGTTATTGGAGATCGTTTACCTCTGCTGGCCTCGTACTTACAGCGGCGTTACCTTGCTTTTAGTTAAAAATAAATGCAAATCCATCCATCCATCCATCCTTGTTCCAGTACCATTTTTTTTCCTTTCAGGTTGTTGTTTATTTATCTCTCCTTAAATGATATTTTACTACTATACCCTTGAATGACTGTCAGAAGATTGTCGCCAGACCATTACACACATTACTCTGGGACATTTCCTTCATTCAACAATGAACGTTTTCATTCTTCAGATGTTCAGTTTAGCAGTCAAATCAATGACCGACAGGACCTGGTCGCCCGACAATGCATTTCACAATTTTGTCCATTATTGCTGTGGCTTTTTGGCTTTCTTCTCTCGTTTCTGAAAAGCAAATTCCAGAGTTGACTGCTGCTGCTCTTCTGTTTTGCCGAATTGATGATGTTAACAGATGAAGGGGCAGAAATGCTTAATAAAGTTGTTCATGTTACATATGGCAGCATTCATGCCGCCTCTTGGACTGCAGCCATGGGTAATGAGCTTCCAAGCATAAAACAAGGCCATATTGGCAACTTCATGCTAATGTTACGTAGCTATCTCAGGTCTCCATCTGCTGATTCAAAACAGGAAGTTGCAAGGCACAAATTCCTGTGCTGGCTTTTAGATGAACAAAACCAAAATGGTTGTGTGTGTGTGTGTGTGTGTGTGGGACATCTGTTGTTGCATGGATGTAAATGCTCGCAGCCCCTTATTTCCCTGTTTTTGGCAGAATCTGCAGCTGAACTGGAACAAAGTGATTATTCTTCAAGGAAGTGTGGAACATTTCTTCAACATCATGACCAATGTCAGAAAGTAAAGCATTCATTGATGTGAAGGTCCCCACTTGGTTCATTTTTAATGCCAAAGGAATATGAACATTTTCTTTATGTATAATGAGGAAAAATTGAGGTGGTCAAAATTATTAGTTCCCCAGTGGTGTTTGCCATCAAGCCTCACCTAAACAATCAATTAGCATTTAAATCTTTAAGGGGTTCCTCAAACAGAGCTCATTTCTCTTCAACTGTTGACTGAGAAAGATTCCTCTTAAATTCATTAACTATGCCTAAAAGTGTCAGGGAGCCAATCAGGTTGGTCAGTCCATGTAGAGAGTCTCATGGTGGGCTTGATACGATGATGACAGATCTGAGACGGCGTCGCCTGGAGGGTAAACGGATAAGGTGGCTGCAGCAGAGGAACTAGTGGTTGAAAGGACTGGACATATGTGACAATCTTTTAGGGATTGTGTTGGAAGAGGCCTATCTTGTTTACAAACAATAAGAGACGTGGTAAACCTGCTCTGACAATAAAGTAAACTATTCAAGAAGTAATCTGAACATGATGTACATGTGTATATTGTTAGCTGAAGCCAGCTGTGTTACACACGTTGGCGGTTGAGGCAAAAATCACTGGATTCAGACTGCTTTTGTCACTCTTTTAGTCACATTGTTTTGCTCCTCTGATTGGTTGTCGTGCTAACCAACTGCATGCAGAGGCAGTATAGAAAGCAACCGGGGAGACTCCTATGCCTCTTTTTCAGACCCTACACCTGTCTAGAAGTGGTCTGATGTATCAGGCTACACAAACACAGTGCCCTCTGGTGGTCCATGGCAGCATAATGTCGTGGGGCTGCTTTGCTGCATCACGCACAGGTCACCTTGTACTGATATATGGCGTTGATATTCTGACGAATGATGCGAAGAAATCTGCTTCCTGTCCAGCTTTAACTTGCTGGTGGGTCTTTTAATATGAACGTGGCCCAAAATACACTTCTAAATTTATCTAAATTTATTCAGAACTTTTTGAAGGACACCAAAATGAAGGTCCTAGAGTGGCTTCCAGAGAGCCCAAATCTCAATTCTAATGAGAATCTGTGGAGGGAACTCGAGCTAAATGTCCGTGCTCAGAAACCATTCAATATGGATGAGATGGAAGAATTTGCTGTGGAACAATGGGCGAAGATTCTATAACAGACAGGTGCCAACTTCAGTTAAGAACTGCGTTAAGATACTGTTGTCACTTTTAAGTCCCAAAGGATGGCCTTGATTACTAATTGTCGGAGCATAATGGAAGAGCATTTGTCAAAGGATTTAAATAATGGGAGAGCACATTTAACATTTAAATATGGAATCCCAATTCTTCTATGTTATTCTAAAAGCCAGCGCAGGACGTTATGCAACTCTGCCTTGTAGCTTCCTGCTTTGAGTGCCCAGGTGGAGAAACAGTGACTCATGGTTTTTGTTTTGTTTTGTTTTATTTTTTGGGATAGAGCTAGCCATGTAGCATTAGCATTATATCAGAAATCTGTGGCCATTTTAGGCTTGAAAATCAATCTACATTATACAAAAGGAGCAGTTTCCAGACGTGGCACAAATATTGCTAAAAAAAAAAAAAAAAAAAAAGAACAAACCTTATTAAGCATTTAATTGGCCAAGTTTATAAAATGAAAAGGTTAGATGGATGTACCACAGCAGAGAAATTCAGGAGTTTTCTCTGAAGACACAGAGCAATGAAAAAAAAAGAAGTAGAATTTATGATACTTGATGACCGGCTACTGAAGATGAAGATTTTACAGACTGGAAATAAATCTCCCTAACTGACCTCTCCAAATGGTAGCTGATTGAACGTATTTCAGTCAGCTGTATTTCATGTCAAGTGCAGACAGTCATCTTTATGGTTGACATTTGGACCCCTATTGTGTTCAAACCTGTATAATATTAAATGCCTCTTATATTACATATTTGTGGCTGCACAAGTTTAACCCCCCCCCCCCCTTTTAAATTAATTTTTGTAGCAGAGCCTCCCTGGTGGTACTGCCTTTTCCTGCTGTGTTGAATCCCAGTTGTGTCAGGAAGAGCATCCCGTGTAAAACTAAATCAGCCATGCAAAGCATGCGACCCTGATCAGGGAGCAGCTGAATAGGAATTTTATCAGATGAGCACCCGGTATCAACCAGGACCCGAAGTGTAGGTATCAAAAGGAGGCATAATGGAGTTTAATGCAATGATGCTATTGAGTACTACATAAACTATAAACACTTTTTGACATCATAATTGTTTTGTTTTCTTTTGACTTCATAGACGAGACTAATAAGTTTGACCTTGACTGTGTAAGAGAAATGACTGTCAGAGTTACCGTCTCCAAGATGCTTGATTATCACATCAGCAAAGTAAATAATGGCATCATCAATTTACTGAAGTGAGCGGTGAGTAGTGAAATTGATTTTCCCAGTTACAGTTGTGCAATTAGGTCTCTTTGATTGGAACATGTGTCAAAATGAAAAGCTCACATAACCAAAATAAAGAGGTATTTCAATACCTCACATCAGACTTTGAGCACGATTGTGTCCGTCTATTATCCTGCTGCCGCGGCTGTTGTGCAGCGCTCATATGCAGGATGGATGAATTGGAGATTCACAGTCATTAGTGTACCTCAAATGTTTTTTTACCTCCCGCCGTGGCAGCCTTGTGGGACTCCAGTGGCACTGCCGAGTGAGAAAGCGCAAACCGATTTGCTGATTAACATTATCAAGCATTAATAACGTCTCATTTTCTTTCATTAGAGGCTTCTCAGCTGTATTTTGCTGCCTCTGCAGCATGCTATTGCTTGATCAAAGCAGCATGTGGAATATCACCCTCTACGCTAATTGGCGAAGATGAGTCGTGCTGGCAGTAGGAAGGGACTGCTGGGTAATTGCCTGCTTATTGGTCTCTTTGGTTGGATCCAGCTGCAAGGTCTATAGACAAAGCTCTGAAGAACCCATTCTCCCCCGAAGGGAGAAAAAAAAAAAAAAAAAAGGATACTGGGAGTCAGATTGCATCGGTACTGTAAATGGGATTGATGAGCTAGAATATACAAAGATAAACATGATTGTGTAACAAACCCACATGGATAGTTTCAGCGCTGTGTATGATCTAGAGAGTTGTTTTTATGGATTCTACCTCAGAAAAGCAAGCTAGAGTGTAGGAGTTCTGCTTCTATTTATAAAAGTGCATGTAATAAGGACTGTAGATGATAAATCGTCTGAGTGGATTTCAAGTCCATCTGTTCATGGTAATCTGCTGACATTTTTCTGGAGTGCTTCAAAACATATTTTGATCATTTTTGCAGAGAACTATTTTACCGTGTGCTTAAAGCCTTTTTGAATGCAGGCTGCATATTCACACTTGTAAGAAAGAAGGACAATTTCCAGTCCAACAATTATTCTGAGTGGATTGGAAATCGTGTCCCGTATAATTAAGTAATTTTTGTTTTTCAGCTATTCATGGGCCGAGACTTTTACCAAAATTGTGCAGTAGTTGTCATCACTTGTGTTTGTGCATTTTTAATGCATAATTCATCTTTTTCTGCCACAGGAGTCAACATTGTAACTTTTAAAATGCATTTTGTTCAAATAAAATGTAAATACACATGAATCTATATACACAAATTTAAATACACATGCTTGCTACATGGTTTAAACACACATTTATATACACACTAATTTAAATACACATGAATTTAAATGACATATCAGGACATTGTTTGGGGTTATCTGAAATAAACACAGAGTTACAGTCAGCTGACTCATAAATATCCGTTCTGTGAGGCTTGTCGAGCGTGGATTCAAGTAGAGCGTAATCACTATAGGATTACTGATATTTGTAAATGTGAAAACACAATTTTTTTTAATAAATCGACTCATACGTATTCTTCCTTCTTAGTGATTTTTTTATGATTCACTGAGACATAACGATGCAGTTTAAAAATAAAATTTTTATTTCTGTATGAGTCATTGCATAAAGCCTTTCTCCACCCTGTTGTGATTAATTCAGTATGTTCTGCACTGGTGGAAGGCTGTGAATGAGAGCAGTACCAGACCCATCGCACGAGGCACAATTTCGCAAAGTGTATGGGTATGGCTGGCCAGGCTTGTTACAATTCAATTCAGTTCAATTCAAAAATACTTCATTAATCCCAGAAGAGAAATTAATTAATGCCTATCATGATAAATCAGCAAATAGTATTTTCAGACTGAAAATAAATAAATCAATAAGCATCTGGACCCAAATCAAACCATAGGGGCAAGAGTAACCAAAGAAAATACTTATTACTAACAAACACTTAAAGGATAATAAGACACAGGTGTTGACGGTTACAGATGGCGCAAGACACAAGTGCTTTCAGAAGAACACGGGAAATCAAACAATCAAAATGAAGAATTAAACAATAGAGCAGCAATAACCTAACAATCCAATGTGACAAAGTAACAGAACTGAACAAGACACAATAAACTCATAATCAAAATCCCAAGACCATGGCAAGTTTGTCCATTTACTTAACACTGTGGTGATGAAATGTACAATATATCTTTATTTACTAAAGCCTTTGAAGATCTGACATTGATTAGGCCTGCATCTACAAAAAAAGGAAAAAGAAATGACGGAGGGGTGGATTTAGATATGTGCCTTTTCCTGTGAATTTCTAAAGCTTTATCCTATTAGTCTCGTGTGGCCCAATTATGCTATTTCACTGATGTTTTCAGCTGAAATACAACAAAACTAATATGCAGGGGAAAGAATTACTAGTTCTCTGATAGACGATAGTGTAGCGTTTGTTACTTACAAGTGACAACAGTTTCGTATGGTAGTTTCAAGCTTAAGTTGGCATATGTCTGTTGATCATCTTTGCCCATTTGTTCATACAAAATACATAGTTTCCAAGCATGGACAGTAACTTTGAGTTCCTCCCTCAGATTCTCAATAGGACTGAGACCTGGACTCAGGTTACCAGATGTGATTTGATCATGTCAGTGGCAAAATGCCTCAGATTTGCAACTTCTGTGTTTTGTTTTGCCGCTTTGCACAGGCGTTCTTCATGTCTCTTCCCCTTCTAAAGAAGATAAATGGGAACTGCGCCATGCGATTGAATAGTCACAAAATTAGTGGAGATGAATCCACAATATGCAACACGTCATGTTTTTGCATTGTGTTGTGCAGTTCACTGCAATGTGTGCGCATTGCATTTTGAGAAACTCCAGAAAATGAGTGGAAGCCTGATCTACAAATGACCTTGAACTATCGACTTGCTGACAAACAGACCAGAGTTTGTGGAGTAAAAATGTTGTATTGCTGAGCAGGTGGTCAGCAGAACAGGAGCACTGCAGGGGGATGCTCCTCTCACCATTCCTCTTCACTTTGTACACCTCAGCCGTCCAGTGCAACTCAGAGTTCTGTTATCTGCAGGAATTTGCGGAAAGGAGTACAAAACACTGATGGACTAATGTGGAACCAGTCACCTCATCTTGGACTTGAATAAGACAGTGTTGACTTTAGAAGGGCCAGTAATAAGCTCAACACTGTTTACATTTGAGCAGAAGATAATGGAGGATTACGCATACCTCAGCGTTCACCTGGACAACAAACTGGTCCGGAGGTGCACTCAGACACAGAGGCCATCTACGAAGGACAGAGGAGACTTTACTTGGTGAGGAAGTTTAAGTCCTTCAGTGTTTGCAGCAAGATGTTGCATAGCTTCTATAAGTCTGTTGTGGAGAGTGCAGTTTTATCTGCAGTCATCTTCTGAAGCAGCAGCGTCACAGCCAGTGACTTAAATAAACTGAACAAACTGATAAAGAAGGCTGACTCTCTGCTGGGGAGTGCTCTGTAGCCCCTAGAGCTGATTGTGCAAAGAAGAAAGCTGAATAATATGCAAAATATAATGAACAATGGTGCATATCCAACTTCAGTTTTACTGCAATACAGACCAGTACAGGAGATCATTCCTGCCAAAAGCTCAGGCTCCTACAATAACTAGATAGTGAGTTTATATTACTGTCTGAATCACCTCAACAGCATATTTCCCCTTTGTGGATTGATAAAGCATTATTGAAATTAATTGAAATGAGATAGAAGCCCATTGAGCTCCTTTTCTGGGCTTTTTCTTTTCTTCTTTTTTTAGATGTTTCACCTCCAGAAGATGTTTCACCTTCAGAACTGAAGAACTCTTTTGTATAGGAGGTGAAACCACTTTAAAAACCAAGAAAACCCCTCTTCTTCTTTTGAAGCGCTCAGGATGGTGTTGTATTAAGATTACATAAGATGGAAGAGAATGCCTTAATTTTCCTCTTTGTCAGTCACATTCACATCATTGCCATCTGTTATGGTGCTCCTTTTTTTTTTTATTTTGCCGTCCACTGAACAGACTGTGGTCGAATACTCAGCTGCCACATTTACTGGGTCAAATTAGCTTCCTGTAATTCCTGGCAATGCACGGATATGAAATTTCTGCCTGCGCTTTTAAGGAGGGCCATGTCGAACACAAAGTAATTAAATTACATTTGTTTTGAATGTGCTGGTTTTCATGCACACACATCTTTATGTGTGTGTGTGTGTATATGTATATATACATATATGTATATATATGTACATATATATATACATATATGAGCATATGTGTATATATATATATATGTACATGTGTATATGTGTATATATATGTACATCAGCATATGTATATATATCTATCACACAGACACACACACACACATTTACATAAATGTGTGTGTGTGTGTATAGCTGTGTGTGTATAGCTGAAAAGTTCTAAAAAGTCTAAAAGTTAAATCTAGTTGGAACCACTGTAATCCAACAATCCTACAATGCATGCTCATGTATTGATCTGGTGTGTGTGCATTAAGAGGGGAAAGGTTGATGTAATGTTTGTGTGTGTGTGTGTGTGTGTGAGAGAGAGAGAGAGATGCAGGAGTCTGAACTAAAATGCTGCACACAACTCTACAGCAGTAGTAGAACTATTTAAATACATTGCCAAATATTTATGACCTGCTATTATTACATACGGGTCATTCATATGAGCAAAATTGATTACGTTTACATGCAGAGTTTAGTCAAACTATGGCTATAGTGCTGTCAAATTTGTCTTAGTTCATTGTGTCAGCATACATGTATGTAATCTTTTCATCAACAAAAGTAGACCAGAAAAGGTGGCAGCAGTTCCCACTTTCTGCTCGTTAGCATAGGACCTTTCTGATTGGCCACACACCAAAACAACAGATAAATCTTTGGTTTAGTTTGTGGCAGCAATAACGAAAAATTTACTATGATGAATTAGACCAACTTTCAGCTCTGTACTTTTTGTCTGTCTTGTATGTTTTAGGTTTTATTTTTTGTTTGCGCCCAGAAAGAGCTAATGGGGTCTGCCGTGTCTTAAAATACCACTTTGTCCCACTAGAGGTGCACTTTATTGAGTCTTGAAATATGCTGCCTTAAAACGGTCAGAAGTGGTACTGCATCACAGAGTGGTTTTTAACATGTCAGTACACATAATTTATAGTGTTGGCATTAGTATTCATTCATTTATTTGAGAGGAGGCTGCAAGAAACTGCAACATTAGTAAGTTAAGGTGTTAGAGATTTATAGGATTTTTGGCCCCAGATAGTCTTATCATAGCTGTAAACTTTAAGGGTCCATCTGTCCCCGCAGTGACTTAAGTCACGGCTACTCCATTTTTTTTATTGCTAGTTTTGCTTCTTTTCTTTTTTTTTTTCCCTCAGCACAATGCAATATCATTATCCATTTTGAAAGTTGAGCTTAAAATTGAACACGTACTGATATGATAATGATTATGAGTTTAATTTTGTAACAGATATTTTATTTAGCCCAAATCAGAGTAGTTTTCTCACACCTTCTGCAGTTGGTAATCTTGATGAGTCCAGTCCAGTATGTTTGTGTGAGTCTGCTGTGACCAGAATGCTAAAACTAGAGATTGACAATTTGCCAAACGCTATGCACTCTTTCATTTGCTCTCTGAATAACCGAGCTTTAGGAAGTATAACTCGGCCAGGGTAATATATGCATTAAAGTGTGGCAAAGAAATCACAGGGTCCACAAGCGTTGGGTTGCAACAGTGAGTTGCCATAGAAATTACAAGTGCTGAAGTTTCCCCTAGCAACAGTGGATTGGAAATAGACTGAATCTGACCAGCGGGGCCATGAGCTGAACTATTTTCTAAAATTGTTTTTTTTTTTTCTCAGTGATATGAATGTTTATTAGTATTTTTTATTTATTTATTTACTTTTAGATTCCAGTTATATTTAAGGTAAGTGTCCAGAAGTGTGAATGCTGTGAAAATCTTTTATTTTTGTGAAAAGTAGTGACTTTGAAAATAGCTTGTATGACACTACAGTGAGCTCTCATATTCAGCCTTTGTGCAGGTGCTTCTCCTAATGCTCTTGTCTTTCAGCTGTAACACTGGTTAAATTGGAATCATGGACATTTCTAGGCCAGTGATGTGGATCATTTGTATTTGCTGCCAAGTCTCAATATCTATTTGTGAGACATCTGCCCCCACTTCCAATTGTGACCTGAAGAATTCATCCGTGGAAAAAGTCACTTGAAGCAAGAATGAAGTTTAGCAGGCGTTAGCTTGTGGAAGACTTTGTGAAATGCTTGGACTGCGAAATGGTCATCTGTGCTGTTTCTCCTCTTGAGATGTCTGGCAATTCTAGCAATTTATACCAGGGATTTATGTCAATAATGAGAAGGGTTTGATAGTGCCAAAACATTACATTTTGGTAAAATTTTAAGTTCCTGAGATTTCATATACAGATATAATATGTTAGTAATATGCCATAAGCAGATTTTATGAAACATACTTGCAAGATATTGACTTTTATCCCTCCGGGGTCGCTTGCCACAGTTTCACCAGTGGCAATTGACTAATTGATGATTATTTCAAGTTTATATTTTTCTCAGTTAAATCATTTTGCTAGTTTATAAAATTCCCACATCCTGGCACATCACTCAGTTTTGCCCTTTTGGGCTTTATGGTATTTCTCAATGAAATAATCATGATATGCTAAAAGAATTAGCAATTGATTAATGCTTGAAACTGCAGGCATTTCCACAAATTCACGGACGGCCTGAAGGTTATTCGACTATTTCTGGCACCCACCTTTTCTACCATTGCACATCACACCCTCTGATGCACTGCTGAACAATTTCACAAAATCAGCTCATGTGTCTCTGGTTTGGTAATGACCAAAATTCATCACTTGCTCACCCTCACAAGAGATATTGATTTGTTGCAACAACACGATACTTCCACAGAATGGTATTCTGTGTACTGACTCTTAAAACAGATTTTCTGTTGCACTGCTCCCTTTATAGGTTCTCTGAAACCTCAACTGGACTGATAAGACTGGAGGACGACAGGATATATTATCTATTATTGCTCTGTTCTAACCTTGCTCAATTAATTTAGTTCTTCTTGAAAGGTCTTAACGCTTGCCACAGCTAATGAGTGCATGTCATGAAAATCTACAATCTAATGATACCGGCCATCAGTGTCTTATGCTAATGACATGCTATGTGTGAATAAAGCATGAGTGGCATGACTTCCAAGCTATGCATGAATTACAAGTCCATGATGCCCTTGGGAAATACTGTGCACAGGTGTGTCAATTATAGATGTGTCTGTCATGCAATTAAAACATTTTAAACTGGCATGGTAAATTAATAGTAACTCATTTGCAAGATGGAGGAATCTGAAAAACGCTTGACTTAAAGGTCAAGTAAGTGATGCCTGGACATGTGAGAACTAGGTGGGATTTGAAAGTATACAACGATGATGCTCAGCTCCCTTCCTTTGAACCGCAATCAAAATCCATGCCTCCAGGAAGCGTGAACACATGACTGCACACGAGCAGGTGATGGGGTAATAGTGTTATCAAAATCTGCATTGTATGATGTGTGTGACACAATAAGAATGCACAACACTGAACACAGGACCTCCAAGAGCATGTGAGCGAATAAATGCAGCCCACTCACTCGTGCCTTTGAGTGTGACTCACAAGGTGACAAAAATGAGGGAGGACCAAACGAATGAGAGTGAGTGAGTTTGTGTGCGAGACGCGCGGAGTGTGTGTTGATGGGATGAACGCTCTGGTGACGTCACCCAAAGGTTTGTACAGAGTGATTTTGAAGCTTCTTTGTCCCTGTAGTGCATGACAACATGCTGCAGACAGCAAGAACCAGTGGCGTTGATTATAATTCATATTACTTTACATTCTTTTTATCCGAGCATTGTCATTTCAAGTGTCGCTACTGAAATTACATCTGGAACAAGTGCTTCTGGGGCCTAAACAAGGACTAGCAGAGCTCTGCTGGGGACCCTACATGCACGCAAAGCAGTCAGGCCAGCCAATGTGAGAATTGACTGCAGGTGCCGGCTTTATTCTGCTTGTAAGAGTCCTGAAATGATCATCCCATGGCTCCTCACTCCTTGAATAAACCTGAACTGGAGAAAGTGTGGACATCTGCTGCGGACTTCCCATCTCAAATGTTTCGTTGGCAATATCAGACTTGACCGCTGTATCTAGCCGCAGTTGGCACCACTAAGCTTCATCAGATGCACAGCTAATCACAGTGGTCTTTTAGAACAGTTAATACAACACACAAGCACAAAAAATGTATTCTCTTTGAAATATGATTATGCTCTGTAAGGCTTTTACAGCTCAGAGGTCAACATGATACTCAGTGCTAAGTCGGTAAAATGGTGACAGCAATGGCTATCTGTCAATCAAATGGGTGAGCTTTGTTGCTTGATGTGATTTTATCTGATGTGGTATAAAAACACCCACCCCCACCCCATACAGGTGTTATACATGTCAAATCTAACTGTAGAGACCAAAAGTGTTTTCTGGACCAGGGTGTGCATATTTATTTCTGCTGTAGGAAATGTTCATGGCCACCACCTGCCAATGAGAGAAGGCACCGGAACTGGCTGCTTGTAGAAAAAAAAGAATATTTAGACACCCAAATGAAAAATCTACCTAATGAACAGGTTCAGCCCCAGTTAATGTACAACACAGGGAGGCTAACTGTAAGCCGGGATGAACAGGAAGAGATGAGGCATCAGACCACCTACATCATATGCAGTATTGTATAAGAAACAGACGTACAACCACCTCAGCATCGCTGTTTATTCTCATGTGTTCCCTCAGTCGTCTCCATCAAAGAAAAGCCACACCTTTTTTTTTTTCACTTCAGGCATCATCTGGTCTACATTTAACCATAGCTGTTTCAAATAGAGATTTTTTTTTTTTCATTTTTTTAACCCACATGTATCTGGTGCGGTGTCGGCCACTGAGCTTGTTCATTATGCCAATGTTACTTCACAGCAATACCGCTGACAACTAATGGCAGCTGTAGCTCTGCTAACTACACCGACTATTCACACTGCGTATTCATTAAATAAGTCTGCACAAGTACCACAAAAATAAGTCAGCTTGATTGTCAGAAAGACTGATGGCTCATTTACCCATGGCCTGAGTGAAGTAATTGAGCTTTGTTTTGTTTGTTTTTTTCCATTTCTTTTAAAACAGTGCCCTAGTATCCACAGGTGACATATATTTTTGTATCAATCTCAGAACACTTAATTATTTATTGAATGTATTGCTTCCTGCACCGATCACCTACTCAACCTTCAAACATAAATAAATAAATAAACAAATGCTGTACATTTTGTCCAACAGCCACAGCACAATGTTTGTTTGGTTTGAAGGTGAATATTATTTCTCTGAATTCTTCCCTATTCAAAAGAATGCAATAGCCTGCATGGCATAAATTTATCATAACAGCTCAGTGGAACAGTTTAGAGCTCAGCCAGCCTTCACCCTGCAACCTGCAGTCATGATCTAATGGAGAACGGCACCCACTCACCTTCACCTGGACAACCTCACTTAATGGATAACAACTTCTGTCATTTCAAATCAGAGGTCCTACTGACAGCACTTATACAGCAAGACCATTTTGCTGGTACTAAATTTACCTTTTGACTTACTATCCAATATTAAAGCTTGAGCTTGTTTCAACTAATGTTTATTTGATAAAGAAATGTGTTGAATCTTCTGTGTTCATAATGTGAACTCGTGTATGCGGCGGCTGTGGCCGTCCTTGAGAGCTATAACTTTTACCTAAGTCATGGACTTATTGTCCTTGTCAACTGTCTCCTTGAGTTTTACTTCTTCAGCCCCTAAAGACAGCTTAGTGCACATGAAATATTTTCCTCTCAAAGATTGATGGGCAGTGACATTATTTCAGTCTGAGCAGAGAGGTAAAACAGCTCAGCTGCAGGAAGCTGTCACTCATGGTCCCTTTCAGTATTTTTAAGCTCTGGGATGACAAAAAGTCAACAACCAATTACCACTGAAAACAATCTTGTGACATGTTATTAAATCCTTACAAATAAGACCATAAATACTGTCAGAAAGGTCAAAGATCTTGTTTGCCGGACTAAGTTTAATTAATCACCTTGAAAAGCTCATTAGTATCCAGATTTGGCTACAGATTTATATTCATCGATTTAAAGAAGTGTGTTTTTTTCACATCTGAGCCAGTTATTCCCTGAACTTACTTGTTGTCAATAAATCTTGACAAGTGATCCAACTTTCTTGCAGTGCAATGCACCACCTTTTAATAAAATAGTCACTTACATAAAATTGTTTTTTAAGTGTGGAGCCTGACTGATTACTTTTCTTCTGGTTTGATTGCTTCACTGCAGTTGGGCTAGACCTGAACACTCATATATACACTGATATGCATTCATTATGGTAAGTTTGCATATCCAGATTTTCAAAAGATTATTGTTTTTATCTGATTGAGTGCCAACTGGCGATAGTGGACGTCATGTGTAGCAATAAGGCAGAATGCTGGAGAGTTCAGCACCATGCAGGGTCAAAAATTTTAAAATCATAATTTATGGCCCAAATAAAGACTTAAAAATGCCCAGATTTTCATACTAGGTCATGTAGGTCCTATATTTTGTTTTGTCAGGTACTAAATTTGCACATAGATGGAAGAAGCAATGAATGAACATACTACCTTTTTTCATGAAAAACAAACTAGCAGCATTGGTCATAGTTCTTTACTAGGGGTCTTTGTTTTGGTTAGAAAACCATAAAGCCCATTGTAACTGCAGGAAATAGCTCTATAGTTGGTCATACTTCTACCTCCCCACGCATTTTGATGATCAAACTGGGTTATTTGTGGTTTGTGTAGGGAAAGAAAATATGGGAAAGTGTGTATTTAGCAAAGCTTGGCTTGAAAACAATATTTTCAACAGCTTATAAAAACCTGCTGGTTAAAAGACCATAGTTCAAGACACTTGATGTGAAGGTGGAGTGTCGAACCAAGTCTGAAAAACACTAGCTTTCTGCAAACAGTCTGCAGTATACTCAAGCTTCAATGTCATCGCCATCACTATGCTGGAGCCCAGTGGCACAGCACGGCAGCTCCATCGAATTACATTTGGGGTGCATTAGGGTAAACCGCGACATCAAAAGTGGAGGTGCTCTGGATACTGCACAGAGTGACAAAACATCTTTTATTACATAAGCAACAATGGCATTGGTGAGCTGTTCCAGCTTATGTTTTCAACGGTCATTTCCACGTCAAACGCCCTCAGAGGGGCATGCCAAGAAAAGATTTCTGAAATGAAAGGTGTTGACAAAAAAATTGCCGCTAAAGAGGAGAAACCACACTGACTCCATCACGCGTATGTGGACCACATTGGATTCACATGTCATCCCCTGTCTCTGGAGAAAACTACATTTCAAATAGCCCTGAAAGTGATATTTAGACCCTCAACTGCAGTTTACAGTGTTTTATTACAAAACTTGCAACAAAGGAAAAGAAAAGAAAAAGAATATGCTTCATTTAGTTACTACGCATGAGTGTTATGTGTTGTTTTAGTACTATATGCTGAAAATCGTGTCACACTTTCAGCTACTGTTCATAATGTGATGCGCCATGTGTGCACCACCTGAAAAACAGCAGTCATTTTGATGGTGCTTAAAGGGTAATAACTACTTACAGCATGTGATTCCCAGTGTGGGGAGGGAATTTATCCATGACAGCCAGCTAGCATAAACGTTGCTCTGCGTGTTTGTTTTCCAGATTACCCAGGATCAATTTGTTCTTGCATCGCACTCCCTGCAACTCCAGCGACCAGGCTGCAATGTCGTGTACCACGTGGGTCTATACGGCTGGAGGAAAAGATGCCTCTATTTCTTGCTGCTACTGCTATTGGTCATCATCATAGTTAACCTGGCTCTCACTGTCTGGATCCTCAAAGTCATGAATTTTTCTGTGGTGAGTTCAGCATGTGGGGAGGTACTTGTTTGTTGGCACTCTTTATTTATTTATTTTACTCAAGATAACAATGGAATTCAAATAACAGTGTCAAGACTGAGTTTAAAAATAACATTCATGAATGCCTAAATGCGTTTGAGGTCATTTCTGTTATATCATGAGCTTTGTCTCATCTTTTAAAAAAAAAAGTTTAGAAATACTTGGCAGTTAGACCCGCTGACACAGAAATGTGTAAATCTCAACAATTGTCAACAGTCTCCCGTTGGCAGCAATCCCCTCCCTGTGACTGAGACGGTTCTTACGATTGCTATCACTCCACTCGTTCTTCGCCGCTCATCAGTCTGTGTCATGAGCAAAAGACCTTATCAATGTTGTTGATGCTGCTTCAGAAAATGCACTTCACCGCTCCAAATCTCTCAGGACTTGACAAGTTCTGTTAGGAAAAAAAATGTCCTGCTTGTCCCATTTCATTCATATTACATCAGAGCTGGTAGTATATATAATGAGATTTTAAAAAGAGAAGTGAGAAGTTCTGTTGTTTCCGACAGCAACTTAAATCTTTGGAATTTTGTCAAACTCTTAACGTATACATCATTAGTTTATTCATTATTATCTTCAGAAGACATTAAAATTGGATGAATAGATCCAAGGTCCAGTATCTGACTATCAGATGTCATTTGTGCGCAATAGCCAGATATTCAGCTGGATTGATGGGAATTGATAAGATTGATATTGGTACTGATATTGTAATCAGTTGTGCTTGTCAATCCAATTTTTTATTAAATTGCTTATCATTTCTAGACTGAGTTTCGATAAAGAAACAAGTACGCCTACACAGATTTTTGTCCTCAAAAGCTGCTTTACCGTCTCAGATTCAAACAAGAACACTGCCAGCAGGTGAGTAATGTAACACACAGTTGTCACTGTCACATGTCAAAATACATTTTTATCTCATATTTTATGCCTCATCGTTGATTTACTACGTTTTATTTTCAGCGATTCCGATTCTTTGTGACATTTGGAACTGGTTCTGAGGTGGAACCAGTTTTCAATTCATTCTATCCAACTATAAAACACTTAATTGTCTGTGAAAGATCTGCAAAATCTTTGACATTTCAGTCTTTGCACTAGATCCAAACATGTCAAGCTTGTTTTAAAAGCTCGTTGACAACAAAATGGCACAAAACTTTTACTTTGCTTTAAGAGTAAAGGTAAGCTTGTGTGTTGTATTTGGCTGTCTATTGTTCTTCACTTTTTTTTTCTGTAAACTTCACAGTGTAAATGTTGCTTGCCAACATTTTTCTTCAGGAATCTCCCTAAGGCTCAGAGTTTTATCCAGGTTCCCTAGCACAGTGCAGCTAGGTTGTTGTAACGTCCTCTTGTTTCCTCCACCTCCCACAGGACTTTTCATATCCACTGCATCACCTCCACTTCAGCAAAGCACTGACTATAACATCTGCCTACTGACATACAAAGACCTCCACTCTGCTCCACCCTCCACCTGCTCGCCTTTGATTTTGTTCTGCTGTCTGGCCCTCGTCCCAGTTCTCATATATGATGGAGCTCTCCCCGCTCTGCCTCTGTTTTCCACTGCCTCCATCCATTTGTGCTGCCAGCTCTATGAGCTCTTTCAACACATCCCACAGGGCTAATCTCACTATGCACATCTCGCAAAGCCGTGTTCACACTGCACTTGCTTAGACATAATATTGACCAGTTTCAGTTGAATTGTCAGCAACCCAAATCATTTTCTGAATTGATGTGAAAATAGTCCAAATAGTCCAACAACCATTCCAATTGTGTGTGTATGTGTATATACACACATACAAACAAACATATTTTTGTCTCTCACTATCCAAAATGGTAAACTTTACTAACAAAGAGCTGCATGCAGTGCTTCAGTTCACTCAACCCCATCCTCCACTATAATCTCTCTCTCTTTATGTCTCCCTCTCTCCTCTCACACTCAAACATGAGCATGTTTGCATTATGTAGTGACATCTCCCTTCTTCATGCAACTATGCAGAGTTGATATAAATGTCGATTACATTCAAATTGTTTATTTTTCAATGTTGTAATTATTTACCAAAGTCGGCAATGCAGGCTTTTTTGTGCAGCGCTGTAGTTTGTTATGCTGTGCTTCCTTTAGTTTGCTTCCTTTATATATAATACTTAAGACCTTGCAGCTGAGACAGAGCAGCTCTTGTGTGAGTTGGAGTGGATAAATGTTGAACAGTTTTTTTTTTTTTTAACTGAATATACAGAAATGTCTCTTATTTTGAGGGAAGGTCCTCTGTAACAAGGCACCTACTGCAACACCTACTGCATGACGATTTCATGCAGAAACATCACATGTATGTTAGACTTATTTTAGACCTATTATAGAAACGTATTTATTTTTTGTTTTCCAAAATAGTGTCTAGAAATATAGCAGACATTAAAAAAAAAGGTCCTTCTCTGCCTGTATGTGCTTAAAGCACGAAAAGAGAAACCTCATATTGGTGCCTTAAAGCACATGCAATCGCTGGACCCTGGAGCTGCAGTTGATTTGAATGCCTTCAGATATATTATGCTGCATTGAAAGGCCAGTTGTCTGGCATTAAAATGTCTGTTTGTTTTGCCAAAATTCTTTAACTAAAATTAACATCTGTGACATTTACTACAAAAAAAAGATTCCAAACCAAAACAAAAAAACATTTGCTGTTTTTATGACATTAGATTGTATTCTCAGATGTGCCCAACAATGTGTATATGTACAGTGTAGTCATAGTTTGTATTTTTTATTGCTTTCTTTTTGCACAAACATTTAATATTCTGCTGTAATTTTTATCTCTGCCGAAGAAAAAATACTGTTACTATGATAATCACCAGAAACAATAATCATGATAATTTTTACCTCAATTCTAAAAATTAACTCACAGGATTTGAATGAAAATAAATCTTATTATACTCTGTAATCTCCATAAATCTTCACATCACATTCAGGGCTTCAATGTCAGACTGTTTCTCCTCAGTTGCCTCCCTCAGAAAGCAGGATGTCAGTGCCAGGCTACATTTCTATGGCATTGTCAACTCGATGTCATGTCCTACCTCTTCCCTGTCACTCAGCACTTGCATCTGTCTATTAGCATCTCTGGTGATTAGAGCTCCCGCTTGGTCATAATAAGCTTAAGTGACAGCGTGGATTAATATTTTATTGCCTTTGTGAAACTAAAGCCTTTTGAAGCAAATCAGACAAATCAGCATAGCTCATCACAACATCACTAATAATCATAAATATATTACAGGATGGAATGGGGAACCTCCAGTTGAACCAGGATGGGATTCACCTGGAAGGAGTCAGCGAGTTTCAGCTGCCTCTGTACGTCAATGATATCCAGTCCAGAAAAGTAAGTTGCTCTAAGTTGCACTCTCGACTCATCTCACTCACTTCAAGTTGAGCAATACAACAGATAAATATACAAAGTCTACGTTCACGCCAAGGGGGTACATCCAGTTTGCTAGTCTGCTAATCAATAAGGAAGCTGCAGTTAATCGGATGGCCATTCAGGGCTGGCACCAAAAGCAAGTCAGTCTCCACTGACCTCCATGTGGTCCGACTTTGCTGAAGAAATTACATATTTAGGGTCTGGTTCAAAAAAAAGAAAGTGTTGGTCTTGATAGCTATTTCATATTCATGTACAAGAGGTGACTTATTATGTACCACATAAGGAAAAATGATATAATGTCATATACTGTGTTTATGCATAATTAGCACCATGTTTTTTTGAGTGACAGCTCCATTGCAGTCTATGGTGTTAGAGGCTAGTTATTATTACGAGTTGCTAATTGTATTAACGGACTGCTGAGACCTATATTGGCTTGGCCTCAGAGGGTTTTGGGGAGAAGGCAGTTGAAGAGGCTGTGAGGTGGAATCAGCCTTCACTATAGGGTGACTGATGATGATCGGCTGGTCTGTGGTCAGAGACTGAGTTGGTAACCCTCAAATGAACTGGTAACTGCTTCAGGAGCAGCGCTACAAGTGTTTAAAAGAATTGACACAAGTCCTGCTTTGGGTTAGTTATGTCAGTACAGGTAAGAAAAAACTGCTGATGGGGGAATATGTGTTGACTCAGTGCTGATTGCGTATGCTATACACAGGAGATGATGTGCAGCTCTATCAAACACTGCTTCAAGTTTGAGTCTTCTCTTTTAATATACAGCAAACAGAAAACCAGCAACCATCTCAACTCCTTCCATGTTAATCTGTTTTTTATTTTGACATGTCATTTTTTTCCCCCAACAGATGTCTCATTGCTTTATTTCATAGCGGTTGCCAAATAGCAAAAGTGGTGCATCACCAGCACCAAGTGGTATGTTTTGTGTTACATTGCGTTAGATTGCTAGATCAGTGAATCCTACTGGGTCCATTGCTGTAATAGAGATTTTTATTACAGTCCAATCTCCTTGGTTTTACCCTGCTAATGGAAACCTGCCTTAAGATGAAATGTAGGTAGAGCTCTGACAGTCTGAAAGGCAGAAAGAAAGAATATTAATACATTATAAAGAACAGGGATCAGGCATTGAGTGGTTACGGAAACTTTAGGGACATCTAAATTGTGAATGAGGTGAATTGGACAAGATGTGAAAGAATGGATGATGAAGAGCAGGATTAGCCGCAATAGAAAAACATATCTTTATTAGAATTAAAACAAAAGGTGCACATATAGTAAATAGTGTTAAAACTATTCAGTATATCATATAAAGTATATTACCATAACCCCAGATTAGAACTAATGGTATAGATTGAGAAATTACCCACAAAGTGTGTAAAAGAAATACATTAATGGATGCCTCTAAATGTCATGTCTTCATTAAAATGAGTAATTTGTTAAATGTTCAAATGGGCTTGGACAGGAAGAGAGAGGAAGGAAGAGAGGATTGAGGGCGTTTGATGCTCACAGCTGTTCTGGGCATAACTAATACAAACACATTATGAGCAGAGTTCAGTCTCTTTGAAATGCAGAAAACAGTCCACGGATGAGCTCAATTCAATCTTCCTTGAGGTTTGTGTTGTTCTGGTTGCTAATTTGTGAAGTAAAAGAGAGGAATATTTGACAACTTGAGCAGGTTTTTAAATCTCACAGTGTGATACACAACACGCCACTGATTCAGTTATTTAGAGAAAAACAAAAGACATTTCTTTTCAGAGCTTCATTAAAGTCTTCTTTTTCAGATTGTGGGAAACGTGAGCCAGTTGGCCAAAAACAGTCAGATTCACAATGAGTTAGACTTTCAGCAGAAATGAGTGGCTTGTCAGGAAAGATTCATTTTGAGAAATATGCCAAATCATAACTAGCTAGAGCTGTTATTATGAGCTGTTATTGGCGAAAACATTTTCTATTCAGACTCTGTTACAACGTGTTACAGAAAAACAATTGTTCATTCTCAGATATAACAAGTAATTCCAAAAGATCTTGTTTGGATTGTATAAAGGTTTTGGCAACCCCAAGAAACTTGTGTCACGAAGGCCTGTTTTCTCTGGAGTACAACCAGTTACCCCAAGCTCTACATGAGTTAATGCTGCTGGGGGGCAAGAAGTACTACCAACTGATGTAGCAGCTTTGTAATGAATGTCTGTCATCAATACTTTGACTCTGGAGAACTTGGAATAACTGGCACTCGTTGAAACATACGTGAAAAGCTCTTTAGGAGAGTGACCTCTCCAGATCTGCAGACAAGCATTAATCTTTCTGTGTTTAGGAAGTTTTGACCATTTCATTAACAACAAGGGCCAACTTTCCTCTGGGCTCACTTGACAACACTTTGATGTTACCTTATATTGTGCCTAGATTAGAGATATTGCTTTCCCTTTCAGTCTGTTGCCCCTCTCCACCTCATACACTTCCTCATTTCCTGCCGTCCTCCAACAGTGCACTATCAGAATCTCCCATCGCAAGAAGATGGGTAATGGGCTGCCTCATGTCTTCTTTCAGGTCACATAGAACCTTTAGGAGACTACACACAATTACACGGGGACCTGAATCTCCCTGCTGGATTTCCAATCAAGCCCATGCAATAAATTCCCCCTTATGCTTCCTCCCTCCCCTTTCTCTCCTTTGATTCCTTTAGATTATCCAACTGAGCTCCAGCAAAAAAGTTGATCCAGATTTCCTTCTTCCATACAAATCAGACTCTCATTTGGATCATCCCCCTTTTCAGTGATTAGGCATGGCACGGAAAGCAATTTGAAGCTCTGCAAGCGAGGGTTCCTTGTTAATTTGAATTTTGAGAACACTAATAGAGAACGTGGCTCAATAGTAGGTCCAATTTGCCACAGCAGAGTAAGAAACAATTTGGAATTGCCCATTCTTGCTTTTTGATGTGATAGTTAGAGCTAAGTGGTGATTTAAATAGAACATTTGTGTGCTTAGCAATAAAACACACCACAAGACCAAGCAGTTGTCCAAGCTGAACAATGGGCAAAGCCAGTATTTCACTCCCCAGGACAATACCACCTGCAGACGTTTTTACTGTCTTGTTTTACAGACGGCGCTGTGCAGTGGCCCTCTTATCTACCTGCACCAGAAATATTTGCAGGAAAAAAATCTCTATGGGTCACTCAATATTTCTCACCTGAGGAAATATGTCAAGCCCAGACAGAGGAGGGATTATGGTTATGGAATTAATGCAACAGTGCATCATGCTGTTCTTCAGTCTGATAACCACGAAATTGATCAATAAGCCGTTACCATTCGCGGCACTAAGCACAGTAGTGCGTAATAGCATCTTAAATTTAAATGTAAGATGTTTTTAAATCAGCAAACAAAATCTAAAACCACAGCTCAATTACAGTTAGTGATTTGAGTTTTTATCAGTAATTGAAGCTCTCTTTAAACAGCGTAGTAATACTGCTCTACTTTTTGACAGGTTTTTAACCCAGTAGCCAGCAGCAAATTACAGACCAAGTTACCCCATAACTAGTGTTGTGAGGAGCATAGTGTGGGTAATTAACACATCCAGTTTACACTGGTTATAGCTCATGATAAACCAATAAAAAATTACAGCAGGTCAAAAATAAATTGATTGATTTTCTTTTTTTTTTTTTTTTTAAGGAGACCAGGCTTTATACCATCAGGCATATCTGTTGTTGTGCTGCATTTATTTTGCTGTATGTCAGCACTTGTGCTACTGTATTATTTATCACTTCACTTGAGCTTGATTCATTCTGACTTTCACTTTTATCCTTGCACAAGGAATTTCAAGCAGCCGCTTGTCACCCAGGTCAACAAATATACACTATACAAGCCAAATAAGAAAATACATTGTTTCTCATAAAGCCAAAGACTTAAAACATTTTTTTTATTATTCATGCCAGTAATTAGATCACTATTAATACAATGACACTTGATATTGATAGTTGTAAATGCCCTAATGGCCCTGATTAAAATTTTATATGCAGACTACAATGACTCCATGATCCTCCAGAGAGTAATCTTCCTGCATAGTTTTCTTCAGGTCTGAAAGGTGTTTTCACTCCTAAAAAGGTCAAAACCAAGTTTTGTTGTTTTATGTTTTTGTTGTTTTTTGGGGGTGGGGGTGGGGGGGGGGGTGTAGCTTTGATCTGTTATGTATAATTTCAGTACAATGGATCACGGACATTATACGTATAAACATACCAAAACATTTTTATTCTGTATAGCATTTGCATAGCCTCTAGTGTCTGTATCATTCCAAACTTGGTTGGGCATTTTGGGCAAAATACTATTCACAATTCTTTTGACTTTTTATTTTATTTTTTTATAATTACTCATCCCAGTGCCCTCATTTATTATTTCTCCAGGCACTGATTTAATGAATGGAGAAAAAAAAGAAACAAAAAAAGATTATTTAACTGCCACTTTATAATATTCGTATTATTCCAAGGAACAGCAACTTAAAGCACTATACTACAATTTGGTTCAGTTTGACAAATGAACATCTTCATTATATGAATCAGGTAAAAATTGTGTTGAAATTAATCATTTAATTCCTCTAAATAGAATAAATGCCATTATATGGATCTAAGTACAGCTCGGCAAGTTTTAAATATTTGAATTACTGACTATCAATTACTTGTTGATAAATTTATTCTCTGATAAAGTGTTTTTTTCCCTCTTGTAATATATATGCCATACTGTTACTGTGTCAGCTGAGTTTTTATATTAAGACTCATGCAATTACTGTATTGACCCAAATGTAAGATGATTCCCCCCTTTGAATACATCTTATAAGTTAATTTGTTCTATATTCTGTGTCTAAACCTTTATACACATAGTCTGTAACATCCATAACAGCTGATGGTGCAGAGCAGCGTCAGTCTCTGAGGAAACAAGTGAGAGGAATATGTTTTATTTTGTTGGTAATGATAATCACTGCAGAGTCGTCAAACTACTGGCAAGTAGTAGCAGAATATGATGTTATGCAATGTAATACATGGCGATGGTGAGCCCAAAAAAAGACACTGAAAGTTGAAAAAAA
This sequence comes from Arrhamphus sclerolepis, assembly GCA_037176975.1. Lineage (NCBI taxonomy): Eukaryota > Metazoa > Chordata > Actinopteri > Beloniformes > Hemiramphidae > Arrhamphus > Arrhamphus sclerolepis. Next base: position 25,060 of record JBAMYA010047803.1, read on the forward strand.
TAATAAAAAGAAATCAGCTGCTTCCACAAGACTGAGCATAGGGTGCATGTTCTGTGGCTGAAAAAAGAAATGAAGGACTGTCCATCACTGGAGCCATTACTCAGTTGAAAGCCTTGGAAATCTCCAGACAGTTAAACACACCTGTCACTGAGTTTAAAGCCGGCCTCAGCTGGTGCCGATGACTGTTGCAGCGTAACAGACTGCATTTGTGGTGCGAGTCTTGCCATTTCTGAAAGATTTTTCTAAGCAAATGGCCATCAAGAGACCACATTTCTCACCTAGGTCACGAAGTAACACACAGCACAAAGTAGAGTACAACACGTTTAGCAATTTTACATTCATTTTTACTGTGGATAGACAAAATAACACACACAGAGAGACTGTCTCACCCGACTCTATCTTATCTTTTCAGCATTATGCCACTGACTAGAAGTAGAAGTATCTGGATGAAAGTACCTCATACTTAGATTAAAAATAAACCTCCTACAATGAATAAGACAAGTATGTGGTGTCATCTTATATTCAGACCATGTTTTAAAATCTCCACACTAGAGAGTTAAAAAAAAACAAACCTCTAACACAGTTTCACTACACACAACTGAAGCAAGTTTGTTTTTTCCAAAGAAACTGATAGATGGTGATAGATGTTAGCTATTCAGTTGTCTGCTGTGCTTCCAGTGATACGGGAGTTGCTATGTTAAGCTATCAAGTCACAATAAAATAAAACAACTATTCTACATTTTTTAAAATATGCTATACAAGAGTGTTTGTATTTCTGATTTACAATAAAGATTTAATTGTGGAATGTAACCTCCTGCCACCTAGCAGATAAAAATAGCAGAATGTCGTAGTTTTCAGTTAGCTTTTCAGGTATTCTATTATTTTATTACGTACATCAGTGTTGAATCACATATAAACATAAGTATACAACAAACAAATGGAGCCAGCGGCGCTTTCTTTAAACAAATACAATTTAACAGATTTAACAGATATACACAATAGTGGAAGATAGTGATATCAACTAAAAGTACCAAGTTCTTTGAAAGCCAGTATTTCTGTGCTAGTCTCAGCTTTCTGTGAGTTGATGTTAGATTGTTAGCCATGTCATCTGTCTTGGTAGTGAACCTACATTTATTTCATTTATTTATTTATTATTATTTATTTATGATGAGTGATGAATGGTTCTCTTATAGATGTGAAATCATAGTTAAATTATTGTGTCTTCTGGCAGTTTCTTTTCACTAGCACCTCTTGAATATCGGATTACCTTCCTCCTCCGGGTCTTGGCTGTCTCGGGCACCCAAAAAACTTGCCACCTTAGGGTTCTTCAATGGAGGTACAAATGTGGGAGTTCACTTCTTCAGCCATCAAACACAGCTGACTGCTGAGACTGGCTAGAGGGGTTTTTTTTTATGATGAGTCATATAAAACAGCTCATGCAGGATGGGAGAACATTTTAGTGCTTTTAAAAACTAGAAACTTGCCTATGCTTAATTTTGGAAAAAAAATTGAGCCCACTTTTTTTTTTACTTTATAAATTGTAGACACTAGTACTGCTTAAAGACAGTATAATTTAGTCTGCTTATGCTCAGTATTATTGTTATTTTGTAACGTGACTGATTTTTTTTTTTTATGCAAACTTGAATTGTAGCTGTGCCGAGTTTTCTGTCAAATGATTGTTTGGAGTTATGTATTTAATGTGTCTTTCTGTCCATTTACCTATCAATCTACCTGATACCTTATTAGGTAGAACAGCATTTGATCTTACTAAAATAAGCTAATGTTAGGAATGTAAAAACAAACCAGTACTCCCTGATTTCCAAATCTGACACTAGCTGTAATATAAGGCATTTTATAAGCTGTCAAACATTACATTTCACCAGGCAGAGGAATTATTATATTAATTATGTGAATGTCTCACCACAGATTTACGTAGGTAGATCATATCATTCTCATTGTGTATATGGAGGGTTAGAAGTACCTAAAAAGTCTAAACACATGGGCAGAGTCCTCCGTCTACTGACTTTGAATGAGATAATGTTATGAACTGCCAAACTGTGTCGGTGTCGGTACCAGGTGTGTCGGTACCAGGTGCTCCAATTGAAATTTTCAATTTCCATTTATCCTTGATTATACTACTTCTTTAGTGAGAATTCATTTTAAGAACAAAGTATTTCTTCTAAAGGAAAAAAAGAGTCAGATTTCATTCTGTTTAGGTCATCCATGCCTTTGATTCCTTATAATTTATCTGAGCTGCATCAAAAATCTGAGTGGCTTGAATTTAGAAATTTACCCTAGAGTTTCTTCTGTTTTGCCCATGTATCAGAGCACTGCTCTTGCTTTAGGACCAAGTGTAGTTAAATTAGATTTGATGAGCTGCAGTGATATATTTTCAGCCGAGTGGTCAGCCCTTTAGGTTTGGTTTTGTGTGTATGTGTGTCTTTGTAAATTGACATATTTGAGCGAACCACTAAGTCACAATTTATGCTAATTTATGGTAAGAACTACAGAGTCAAAATTCACGTTTAAGCTGAGTGGAGTACCTCCTCTCAGCTTAAATATGTACAGAGAGAAATAAATCAGCGGGGCGGGTTTGTAGCCTACAGCTTTGGCATTGGCATTGAAAGCCCAATAATGCAAACTGCAGGTACACATAAAGAAAGGCAGAGAGGCTGAGATGAGAAGTAGCTTTTGCATATCTAGGGCCCCATGGGGATAGTAAAAATAATTTTGCCTGAATATCCATTAACCAACTCCAGCCAGAACTTCATGCAACAATGCCACCTTTCATCCAACTAGGAATGCTACTACAGAGGTCCAAGACTGTGGATGAAGGAGCACTCAGTCTATTGTTTTATTTAACATTTAAGCATCTTCTAAGTCACAAATAAGATACAAACTGTAACACTTAAACTTTCTTTATAAGCAGAATAATGTGTTAATATTTAACACTTGCAACAGCAAAGAATTTACTGCAACTTAAATGTATGAGAAAAAAGAAAAGAATGGTCCTTGAGTTTAAAAAAAAAAGAAAAAAAAAGAAGTGTTGTGCCAAGACGGTGCCCATATATAGTTAAATCTGGTGTTCAGACTGTGGGCTCTGGCTGTTGTCTGCAGAGTCTGACTGATCTAAAAATAGCTACACATTCAGGTGTAACTTAATTGGAGTGAAACTTCTGCTTCACACACTCAGCTACTTTTATCTGACAAGCGTCAGTTTTTGAATTAGCATGTGCTCAAGACGGCGCGAGAGGGGACCTGTTATGCTACTCTAATGGTTTTGCCATTGCTTCACGACATGTTAAAATGTACATACTTTGCAGCAGAAATTAACATCTTTAAAAAACTTGATTCAAAAAGACAATTTTGGTTTGACAGCTAGCAGCAAAAATGACAACTGTATGGGGTGTGAATTTTCTTGTAGCACTTCAGATTCAATTCAGTTCAGTTCAAAAATACTTTATTGATCCCCAAAGGGAAATTCAAATTAGATCATATACACTTAAAGACAAATGTATGTCTATTAGGGCTGTGTTCTTTTGATTGATGGGAGCCATAGCCATTTCTGAGCTGTCATCACTTTTATCACTGTCTTGACTTCAGTACATAGCTTCTGTGCTAAGTTTAGGTTGTGTCGTGCTGTTAATTCCATTAACATTCAGCTGTAACTGGCTGTGGGTTGGCCTGGATGAGTTCTAGGACAAAGCTTAGCTCAGCAGTTAGTTCTAGCTGTTAGCGAAATACAGTGATCATTTCTGACGATCATTTCTGATGATCGCTGTATTGCTGATTTTTGGGAAGCGCGGAGGCTTAGTATGTGGAGTTTGCATGTTGTCTTCATGTTTGCTCTTGGTGCAGGTAAAATAGTGAACTATGAGTGAATTAGGGTCCTGTGGTGGCGGGGTGTGGTTCTGCTCAGCTGCAGAGGTGTCAATCAAGGCCCTTGTGTCAATCAAGGGCCCTCTAGTTAACCAGCAGCACTCCGTCTCTGGAGAGGGAGGACTGCTGGACTTACACATGACCACCGGTGTGTTTTGCACCGGAAAATGACCAAAATAAAAGAGTCTTGTTGGGAAGCTTCAGTTTCTCTGTGATCATTGCCACCAGGGTACCTGAATCCTTCACAGTGGCACCTGAACAGGAACCCTGGACAGAGGCATGTCACAACAGCAGCAACAGCAACGGCTCTACACCATGAGCAGTCAGAGTGGACCACCCAGCATATGGAGCTGCTGCAGGCCCAGGCGGAGACACACATGGCAACGCTCCAGGTGCTCCTGTCCCGGCCATAGGCCCAGGCTCCACAGGCCTCCGCGGAGGACGACCCGGCCAGCTCCCTGGACGTCTTCAAGGCTACCGCCAGGATCTGCCAGTGGCTGGAGAAGGAGTGGGTGTTCCAGCTGTTGCGGCTCCTCACTAGGGACGCACAAGCAGCGGCCCTCACGCTTCCAGTATCTGCTCAGGAGAGTTTCACAGATCTGCAGCGGGCCATATTGGACCAGATGGGTTTCTCCCCTGAGGATTATTCCCACCACTTTTGCGAGGATGTCCTTGGTCCTGCCCACTGCCCCTTCACCTACACCCAACGCCTGAAGGACGCTGCAGCCAGGTGGCTGGGTCTGGGGGACACCGAGGGAGAGGCCATGATGCTGGAAACCGTTGTGATGAAGCAGTTTGTGGCTGAGCAGAATGAACGGCAGAATGGGTGCACTGCCACCATCCAGAGGCCATGATGTCGGCAGTCACCTTGGCAGAGGATTTCCTGGCTGTAATGTCCAGAAGGACGGCTGTTGTGGAGCCAGCCAGGTACCTCCGCCCATCCAGTTCCTGCACCCCGGAGACGACCGCAAGGGCAGCCATCCAACCTCGTCCAGCCCCACATCCTGCTCCAGCTCCGTGGCACCCCAGCCATCTTCAGGAACGGCTCAGCCCTCCACCGCTGACCATATTTCTCTCTACAGGGCCAGAGACCAGCTGCTGCAGGTGGTGTTTCTGGCCCACAGACTGCTCTTCAGACACCATGGCAGGTGTGCTGGCGGTGCTGGTGACCAGCCACCTCCCTCCGCCCAAGAGGGGTGTACAGTATTCCGGTGAGAATACAAGGGGCCTTACGGACCCCCGATCTTGGGAACAGATTGGCCAGGGTTTGATAAACTTGTGGGACAGTGTTTGGGGATGCAATGACAACATTTAGGTTAATGTGCAATGTGCACTGTGTTCAGTGGTGATGCAAGGTCGTCTGGGGATCCTTAGGAGGATCAGGAACTGGCGGGGCCTTCAAATGAGATCCCTCCAGCTCCTGTACTTAATCCTGTTGAGGATTTTCCTCATGAGCAATCCTCGGATGATACTCTACGCTCAGCATGGTGCGTCCCAACACACCGCTCACATTTCTGCACTTCTCCATAGTGAGAGATAGGTTGTACAAGGTGAGTCGTGACACCCAGACAGTTAATGAAATCACCCTGTTGTTGGTGCCAAAAAGCCGACAGGGAGTGGTTTTCCAGTTATTTTCCAGTTTGCTTTATAACCCAATGGCTGGTCACATGGGGTACGATAAAACGCTCCACGGGATAATGGCTCAGTTTTATTGTCCAGGAATTCGGGCAGAAGTGTGCCGCTGGTGCACGTCCTGTGCTGAATGTCAACTGGTTAATCCAGTAGTGATCCTGAGGGCACTGCTGTGATCCCTCCCATTAATGGAGGTGCGTTTCAGCGCATTGGGATGGATCTAATCGGGCCATTCCACCAGAGTGCACACAGATACCGTTTTGTGTTAGTCCTGGTACCCAGAAGCAGTGCAGTTGCACAGGATCTCTGCAAAGAGTGTTGCACAGGCATTGTTTCAGGTCATCTCCCAAGTCAGGATGCCTAAAGAGATCCTGGCAGACCAGGTCACCTTGTTCATGTCTCGAACACTTAAAGAACTTTAAGATTTGTTAGGTATCAAGTCTATTCAGACCAGCATGTACCAACCTCAGACTGACATGTTGGTGGAGCAACTGAACAAGACATTGAAGTCTATGATTCATAAGTTCATTCACGAGGATGAATGCAATTGGGATAAGTGGCTGGACAGTGTTTGCAGCTGTAGGTTCCCCAGACCTCCATGGGATTTTCTCCCTTTGAGCTGCTGTTCAGCAGGAAACTTGGACCTTATCAAAGAAAGCTGTGAGGACAGTCAAAGTGTCATAAAAAATGAGATTCAGTATGTCTTGGACCTAAGAGCAAAACTCTGCAAAACTTAGGTGGTAATCACTGGAGAATTTGCTCTAGGCCCAAGAGTGTCAAGAAGGGCTGTTCAACAGAGGGGCCGGCTGGATGGCTCTCTCCAGAGCACTCTGGCTCTGGACTGCCGGACCAGCAGCCTGCACTGCATTTGTGTGTTTTCGCACTGGAAAACGACCAAAATAAAGAGTCTTGTCATGAAGCTGCAGTCTCGCTGTGATCATTGCCACCAGGGTACCCAAATCCGTCCATTTCCATTTACAACAAGGTGCAGCATAATATGAGCATGAAAGAGGACCTGTGGGTGACGTTGCATGGGGTTTGTCAAGTTCTTCTTATGAAGTCGATGTTTTGAACTCCTATGTGGCACCTCAACACAATTCACCACAGAGAAAACTCCTTTCTCCATCCTCTTACTGTCTTTGTATTTTCTGCAACACAGTCTTCGCAGCTTTATACTGCTCCTTCCCCTTTCCTCACCTACCACCCACGCCACTCTGCTGTGGTGCCCTTCCTGAAGACCACTTAAAATCTTCAGGCTTGTCTTCTGCCCGTTAGAAAATTGTCATTGGAGACCTAAATTAATAAATTGCTTTTTGGAAATGTAGAAATTTGAACTTGCCTTTTGTGTTGGACTCAAAAAAATAGACGCCACAAAGCTCCACAGAGAAGAAGATTTCACAACGTCCCTGAATGGTAAATATAATTGTTATTACCTTACCTACCAGCTTACCTGTGAGACATACATTTCCAACTTATTTTTCTGCCACTGGGTTTAATTTGGGAAATGCGCCAAAATATCAGCTGAAGTGGAAAATGTCTGCTGTAAAGAAATATCAAAGGTAAGCAAATTTAATTTTCTTTTCCAGCACTGATAATAAGTGTAAGACTAGGCTGAAAGGGGAGGGGATGGGGGGATACCCGAGTAAACATGCCAGGGTTGTCACTTCATCTTGTGATGGATGTTGGATACATCTGGAGTTTTCCAGATTCATCTGACCACCATGCTTGATTCTGTCCACCCCATGGCTGAATCTCGAAAGGTGACTGGCAATGACCTTGTCTGACAAATTATGATCAGAGGTCCTCTAGGCAGGGATTTTTTTTTCTCGCTTCGCTATAAATTTGCTTGGATCCTCTAAAATCTCAAAGAACAGCCACATCCATTCACTGACATGAAAATGAATGACATGAAATATGTTTTATTTCATGTTTTATTTTTATTACACAAGTATTTTTATTATTGACTTGTGTCACACTTATTTTAAATTGCCACATTACTTTTTTGAGATTTTGTTTCTTTAACAATCATAATGAATTTGATTTTTGCATGCATTTGAATGCTGAATATAATGTTTTTTGATGTTTTTGCTACAAACAACTCGCTGCTCGTTCCAAATTGTACAGCTTGGTGTCTGCAAGCTCCTTGGCATGTTTAAATTAGGATGAAGAGCAGTAAAATGGTTGGAAGATGGTCAGATAGCCTGTGGTACAAAAAAAACAACGCTGATTATTTAACACAGTGCAGAAATAAAAGAATGAAAACATATGAATATTAGCTCTGTGTAATGCAAATTCCACATGCTGACGTTTCTCAGACCTTTCTGTTCAAATAGCGACACCAAATAAATAGTTAGACACTGATAGAAGATACTTTCATCTTGCACTATAGACAGCCTCAGCCAAATATGAAGATCAGGGTTTAGAATCACACAAAGCAACCTGGAAGCAGTGGTGTGTTCATATATGAAGAGCAAAGGAAATTGAATAGTAAAGCCTGTCAAAAATACCCACATGGATCATGTCAGGACATTTTGACATGATCAAAATGTGATATAAATTTCATATATAAAAACATTAAAAAGGTCCTGTTTAATATGTTTGCTTGTTAAACTCACAACAGCTTAAATTGGAAACTGCTGTGTCGCCCCAAATATGTAAACATTCCTCAATTTGCTTAAACCGTTTTGATTCAGCAAATTCTGCTTTTAATTATGGGAAATGTTACGTTTAAAAATGAACACGCCCGCAGATGTTCTAAAGCACCCAGCCTGCAAGGTTTGATATTTTGAGTGAGAAAATTAGGACATAATACGCATTTGTTTTTAAAGCATGACATTTTTTCTTTCTTTAGCATGCAAATTAGCTTCTAGCACAACAACCAAATACAATTAAAATTTAATTGTATTTATGCAAATACTTGGATTTAGGATTTGTGTTAAACCCTGAACGGCGCGCTTTATCTCTGTTTTAAATGTCTGCATTTTATTTTACACTCGCTATCTAACTCACAGACAAGAAGCAATGTCATAAAAGACTGCTCTCTTTGAAACTATTTTACTGAAGCAGTATGCCAGGCCCCTGTTTTTCTTTTTTTTCTTGGCTGTGATGTTATTCATTGTATGCAGGGAAGCATCCTTTGCCTTACAGCAGCCATGATAATTTTTCAGTCTGACGGGGCCCAGTGCACCTACAACAGCAGGCTCCATTTATGTGCTTTCACTCTGATCCACACTTGACCTTCCGCAACAAGCACAGTGACAAAAAAATCCGTTCATGTGATCTCAGGGAAGAGTTTAGGCGAACAAATGCTTGTCAAACTTGGGCCCTCAGGAAACAGTTTAAGACTTTTAAACCCTTTATATGACTATTTCAAATCAAAAATGCTAATTTCTTAATGATGCAGTGCTTCCCGCTGAACTTTTGCTCGCGATGCTCCTTAATATTTGAAATGAGCAAGCAGGGAATGAAAATGAACCAAATGACCTCTGGAAAGTTGCACGTTGCATAGAGAGATAATTATACACTTGGGATGATAATCGGTCTCTCTGAGGGAAAACATGAAGTTAGCTGAACCTATGAGACTGCATTACGGCATTGCTTTAGCAGCTCATGTTGGAAAGTAAAGGTCTTTAAATGATACATGAATCCATAATTAATGACATTTTTGAAACAAGGGCACGAACCAAACATTTTCAGTGTCAGTAGCTGAAAAAGTGGATTAACTGTGGACGCTTATATCGATGTATTACTACAGCAAATCTGATGATATCAAAACTACAAATGGAAAAAAAAGTTGATTTGTATGACCAATTTTGAATTTTTCAAATGCTGCAACTGTCAGGCTTGAAGCAAAAGCAGACACAATCGCAGACTTTGCAAAAACAAGAAGGATTTAATCTTTAGTATAAAGGTACGCGTTGTAACGTAAAAAGACAGAGTGGTGTTAGCATTCACGTATGAAACAATACAACACAATGTTGCTGGGTCGGTGCAGGGTTTATATAAGGAGGAGACCAGGTGAAGCAGATGAAGATG
>JBAMYA010047804.1:0-10198 GCA_037176975.1 Arrhamphus sclerolepis
GTAAGAGCCGGTTCTTTTAAGGGAGCCGAGCCTAAAGAGTCGAATCTTTGAAAAGAGCCGAACTTCCCATCACTACAACCAACTGGGGTGTGAATGTTTCTTGCTTCTATGCCACACGTGAAGAGCACGTAATACTGCAGGTCTCCACTTGGGGGCAGAGTCAGAGTCAAACTTATATCTGTATAAAAGAAGTGAAACAGAAGAAGTTATTTTTGGGTTTTGTTTTGTTTTTTGTGGCAGTCACAGTCAGAAAAAAAGATCTCATGTTATACCTGGGCCAGGCCTCGAGGGCTGCAGTCCTGCATGTCTTGCATGTTTCCCTGCCACAACGCACCTGATTCAAATGAATGTATCGTTAACTGACTTATGCAGACCTTGATTCATTTGAATCAGCTGTATTGTGTCAGGGAAACATGCAAGACATGTAGGACAGGGGCCCTCGAGGCCTGGAGTTGGGCACCCCTGTGTTAGACCATAAAGTCATTGTTTTCAGGAGTTTGCATGGTTTTACCGATGTGGGAAACTGACGACAAACACTGATTTTTTTCATACGTACTTTGCAGCCTTTGGTGAAAAAGAAAATGCTATTTGATTTGCTCTAATTCAACAGAACCAAAACCACACAGCTAACGGATGTATATAAAGACGTAACTGCAGAATAGCTTTGTGACAGTTCACTTGTGGTCAGCTTTTGCTCTGACCTACACTAGCGCCTCTAGCGTTCAAGTGGATATTGCATCTCACGTACACATCGTGTATTTCTAGAAGACTTGCACAACTGGGTACGCGATGCGTACGTGTTAACAGCAAGTACATTCCATGACTTAGAGAAAAGTTTCCTCTTGGACAAACAAGACCAACATGGAGATAATGCATGGACCATAATGCACATCTCTTCATACCAACAGTCAAGCATGGTGGAGGATGTGGATGTTCTGGGCCTGTTTTGAAGCAACAAGACTTTTTACAAATTGTTTGATTTTTCTGGAACTCATATACAAAAACACTCCCACATCTATCATCTGATCTAGTGGCTAACGTTATCATTTTGCAATAGGCATTGGGCACTTTGTAACTGTATTGTCCATATCTTACATTTTATGACTGCAGGGCCAATATATGTGTGATAAAGCATGCTAGCCTGCTGGACCTCTGGACTTCCCACCCAGTCGGGAGTATTTCATTATCAGCCACCAAGACAACAACTGAGAAAGGATCTGTACCTGACCTGAGGAAATGGTGCTTCCAGGAAAACTCAAGCAAGCATACCTGTTCCTCTCATGCTCACCAGCAGCTGTGAAAATAACCAGCGGCGAAAAGCGTTTATTAAGCTGCCACTTACCTTCCTCATTCTCTGACACATTTGATAATTTAATACTAATAATTGCGTGACTCTCTAATTTTGAGTTTCTTCAAGGTCAGGCATTCCCTGTTTGCTACGCTGAGAATGATTTTTGGAAATACAGTGGTAATTATTGGCAAGAGCTCCACTCTTATTAGAAACGCTCTGTATCTCAGCATCACAGAGCAGAGTGAGAAGAAAATCTAATTATCGCCCTCTTCTCACCAATCTTTCTGCAGCATCAATACTCCATTATAGCACCTTGTCCCCAGGGTGCCGACAAACTCTGACTCCCACACCCGTGCAATGAGCATGTGCACGTATACACACAGCAACAATGCATGAAGTCATTAAAAGTTGCTCGTTTTGTACGACGTACAGCTGCATGGCATGACAGCCCTGATCGGTTTAAAAGTTACTCATCCTGTCTTCTTGTTTTTCAATGAAAATAACCTCTGCTAACTCTGTAAAATTACCTAATGTACACCAGGGTATCGTACTGTGTCAGATTTTTCATTCAAATTTGGGCTTTAACTAGGGATCCCGCTGTACTGAGAAAGCAAGTGTGGGGGTGACAGCATTTCATGCGGCTCTACTGGGCCAGATGGAGCTTGACGTGGAACAGCAGTTCTTCATAACTGTTTCCTGCAGAAAAACTTCCTCCTGAAATGACAGTCACACTGGATTGGACTGTGTTCTTTTCAAAAGTACAACAAATCTGTGAAATCCAGCAGACTTTTGTTGTATTTTTCTTTAAAAGTATTTAAAGAGAACATGTTTTGATTTTTTTTTTTTTTTTAATGTAGATGTTTGTGTCTAAAGTGACTTGTAATTAGTATAACTTGCACTTTGTGTGGCTCCTCCTAAGTCTGAAAATACAGTATGATATTTTTTTAAAATGCGGTGCATGGCTGAAAACTGATCTTTCATACTTATTTCCTGTACTGTTTTGATCGAAACTTGTCACAAACAGTTCTAGACCTTGGAAAATGGTGTCAACTTAAAAAAAAAAAAAAAAAAAAAAAGGGCAAGATGCATCTCATTAGATTAGACAGAACTTTATTACCTGGGCAGGTTCCCTCAGGGAAATTAGGGTTCCAGCAGCACAGCACCAAGCAGGGATGCAGTAATATACTGTAGACAGTAGTAAATGTTTTTTGTTTGTTTGTTTTTTAAAAGAATAGTAATTAAAAAGCAGCTATAGAATAAATATAAATTTACAATCACACACCAAGTTTTTGACATTTAAAACACATCTCATACCAACTTAATTCTCAGACTGCAGGTCTCAACAATAACAATTTGTAATAATTAGCTCCATGCTGCCTTTCGCCCAAACTGAGCTGGGATAAGCTCCAGCAGGCCCCCGTGACCCTACACAGGACAAAGCGTGTATAGATGATGGATGGGTGGATAGCTCCATGCCACAAAATACAGACTCCACAAGCCTTAAAATGCTGGCATGGCTAGGGGGGCTTACAGTTGTGTCAGATGGTGTGCCTTAAGCTGCTGACATCCAGCAGCAATGACGTTGGACGGCGTTTTAGCTTTCAGGTGATTAACTTTGATCTCACAGAGTGACTGGGGTACAGCTTTATCCAGGGCTGCTCCCAGGGCCATGGTCCCAGCTGCACAAAAAAGTGTCATTTCCATTGTACTCCTGAAGACCTGCCTCTCATGTAGGATTTAGAAGTTGTTGGCTATGCAGTTAACAGGTCTATGTTGTTGTTGCAACGCTCAGTGAGGATTGAGATATTAAACCAGGAGTTGAAGTGCTAATTCTCGAATCCCTGAAACTAAGTGTCTAAGATATTGAAACAATATTGAAACAAAAGTAATACTATAGTTGAGGTCAAAGGCATTAGTCCCCGAAGAACTATGGAAAAGTTCCTCAAAATACTGACGTAAAATATTAAGAAAGTTTTCACATCACAAAGTCAAAACTACTACACCCCAAATTATTTCTGCCTTCAAACCTGATCAATTAGCATTTGGGCCTTACTTAAAGGACTCCGTAAGTTAGCTTGTGTCTTTGCTGCACTTCATTGTGAGAACTCCTCTAACATTATTGTTAGGAAGTGATATTATGCTGGATCTCAGAAGATACAACAACTGTTACAATGAACCACGGTGTGGTCAGAGGGTGAAGATTTCTGAAACTCTGGAGACGAAAATAGCGAGAGGTCAAGAAGAATCTCTGAACTGCAGTATACTCCTGACCGACAGGGATGTTGTGGTCCTTTGGTTTGACGATGCACCTGGATCTTGCTTTTGTTTGACATAGTGTGAAACGCACTGGACCTTGTTTGGGTGCATGGGAGCATTGAACATTGGGAAGTTTGAACCAGTGGTGTAGTCTACGTGATACACAGATATATGCCGTATAACCACTTAGACAGCTCAAAGATTTCTGTATTCCTTCATGAAAACGCAAAAGAATGCATATAAAATAATGTTGTTTAAGAATATTCGCTCAGGGTGCTAGTTTCATACTTGGCATGTTTGGTTTGATTGAAATGACTGGTTGTCTTGTTGATCCAGTTCATTTCTTTTCAGTCCAATTAAGTTGCAACGTTTTTCTTCCCGGGCTACTGTCTGTCTGGTCGCAGAGTGTAACATTGTCAACCAACAAACAAGTGCATGTTGTTCTGGATTATTCCTCCGACTCCTGATGAGTGATTCTGTTCTCTCATTGTGACATTTTATAGTTGTGATATAGCAACGCGCTGTACTATATTGGCCCAGTATCAAAGCAGACATGAAACGTAAGCAAACTACACTCTTTGAGTATTTTTGTAAGTCCAGTCCTGAAGTTGCTACTACTTCAAATGACACAGAAACTACAGAAAAGGAGCCTGTCGGTGTTAAAGTTACACAAGTCCACCTCTCGAGCTTGTTAGCAGATGTTACTGTAAAAGCAGGAGATTGTTACTATGAGTATAACATTAGGGTATGAGGTTCAATTTGTGCCAAAAACATTTTTTGTGTTCCCTTTCTATGCCCACTGATCATTTCAAGAGACAATATTCAAGTAACAGGTTTTCAAGTCCAAATGATACATTAGGACCTGTTTTACATATTTAAAAAAGCCATGCAAAAACAGACCCCAATTTTTTTTGGTGGTGCTTATGACGTGTCACTCCAGGACCAGTTTGCATGAGGCTAGGATGAAATCATTTCAGTATACCCACTAGAAAAAACTAGACTACACCACTGTTTTGAACAGTAGCCAAACTCAAATGATGGTATCCGTTTATATGGGCAAAGAAATGTAGTCAGCAACAAAGTCAATGAACACTTCAGGTCTGTATTTACACTGCTGTTGATAAGCTTCTGGAATGTCGCAACATTTATTCCCAACCAGAGTTGCATTCATTTTTCTCCAAGATCTTGTATTGATGATGGGAAAGTCAGACCAAAATCTTCTCCAGCAACATCCCAGCGATTCTCAATAAGGGTTCAGGTCTGGTATTGATGTTTCATGCTTCCTGAACCACTCTTTCACTATTTGAGCCCGATGAATTATGTCATTGATATCTTGGAATATATCCATACCATCAGGGAAGAAAAGAATCCACTGCTGGAATAACCTGGTCATTCAGTATATGCAGGAAGTCAGCTGACCTCATAACATTGCTGAACCTAGGCCTGTAGGAACCCCAGATCATAGCCTGCCCCCACAGGCTTGTACGATAGACACTAGGCATGATGGGAGCATCACTTCATCCTCCTCTCTTCTTACTCTGATGCTCCATCACTCTGGAACAGAGTCAATCTGGACTCATCAGACCACATGATCTTCTTCCATTCCTCCAGAGTTCGATCTTTATGCGCTCTAGAAAATGTAAGCCTTTTTTTCTGATGATCCTCACTGATAAGTGGTTTTCGTAAGGCTACACAGCTGTTTTGTTACTTCACGATTAAACATAGCCGTGAGTTCTACTGTTGTTGTTTTTTTAATCATTCAATTTCACCAAATGTTTTAAGTAATGACCAAACACGATCATTCAAGATTTTTTTTCCAACAATATTTCTTCCTCGAAGAGGATGGTTCCCCTGCCATGCTTCCTGTTTATAATAATACATTGGACAGTTTAACCTAATTTTAGTAATTTCAGTAATCTCCTCAGATGTTTTCTTTGCTTGATGCCAATAATCTGACCCTTATGAAACAGAATAACATATTTTCCAGACTATAAGTCGCACTTTTTTTAGTAGTTTGGTTGGTCCTGTGACCTATATATCAAAAGTATATGGCTATGCCATGTTATCCATGACAACAACAGGGCATCATCTACACTTACGACAACTGAACAATGCTACTGAAAAATATCATAATAGTAAACCATAAAGACTGAAAGAATACAAATATAGCAGAATGTAAACTGTAGTTTACAAAATATGCAGCCGCTTCATGCAACACAACCACCTGTCAATCAGAGCACAGACCACGATGTGTCAGAAACTGCCACCAGACTTCCAAAACCAGGTTGACAGTTTCCATGCTTTCATTAAAAAGCAGGCATGTGAACACAATGTGTCACTGGACCAAATAATTAATATGTACGAGGTCCCCTGTGTGTTTGAGCATAGTGACAAACTAATTATGAGAAAATGCGCTTCACGGTGGTGCTAGCGTGCTGTGGAAATGGTTCAAAATTGTCACCAATGGTCATTTTTAAACGGAAGACCATGCCGAAAGCCGAATTCCCCTCTGCTGTTGACATGACCACAAACGAGAAAGGTTGGATGGATGAAGAAATGATGAACTATTGGTTCACAAAATGCTACGCTAGACGTCCTGATGGCTTCTTTAAAACAAGCAAGCCCTACTTGTGATGGACAGTATGCGAGCACATATAATGGCAAAAATCAAAGCTTGCAACTCCATACCCGCCATCATCCCTAGAGGCTTGACTAAAATACTCCAATCACTCAATATCACAGTGAACCGGAGTTTTAAGGCAGTCTTGTGTTGCATGGATGATGGATGGAGATCACAGCTTCATGGTAACCGGGAGGATGCGCCTTGCAGCATTCCAGCAAGTTGTTGGATGGATCGATAAAGCATGATCTACAACAGGGGTAGGGAACCCTGGTCCTGGAGAGCCGTAGTCCTACATGTTTTAGGTGTATCCCTGTTTCGACACACCTGATTCTAATTAGGACTCATCATCAGCTTGTTACCAAGGTCTGCACATCACTGCCAATGACACAGTCATGTTTATCATGGTTGTGTTGACACCTAAAACATGTAGGACCAGGGTTCCCTACCCCTGATTTAGCCCTTCAATGGATTGGTGAGTGGTCTAAGGTGTCTGTCTATCACTCAAAGGCAGATGGGGTAGGCTTCAGGAGACCCCCGATTCTGAGTTCAGAATAAACGGTTATAGATAATCAGTGGCTTTACCCTGGACATATGAATTTTGCCCTCTGAGACCCATGTTTTGTTTTGCCATTTTCACTTCTTTTTTTGGTTACATTTAGCCACCAGAGGTTTACAAGCACATAGGCACAGAGCCTTGATCCTGGTTTTGAAAAGCAAAGCAAGCAGCCAAACTTGGCTGCAAGGCAGGAAACCAAAACACCTGAAAAAGATTTCATGAAAAGTCCAGAAGGTCTGGATCTTCATTAATTTGCTTTCAGAGTTATCAATCAGATCCACAAAGGATACAACCAACAGCAATTTTTTTTAGTCTTCTATCAAAAAATAATTTCTATCAGAATGCTGATTTCAGTTCAACATTTAACAGAATCTTCCTCACAAAACTGATAGAGCCAAGCCAAGAGGACTTTGTTGAGGACTTTTTCACAAACAAACCTCAGATAGCTCAGACATCCAGCTGCTCCTCCCACACTCTGTTGCAGTCCCCCGCAGGCTTTAGTGACGCAGGAACACTGCTGACTGCCCATTGCTCAGTGAGAATAATCACCTGTGGACAAACACACACCAACACATTTCCTTTTTTCTTTTGACCTCAGTACCTATATTTTATTTGTGCACATGCATTACATAGCATGGGAGTAGTTGATGGAACTATATACTTGTGTATTACCCTAGTATGCATCGACAGAAGGTGCTCTTATTTTTTTTCTGCTGATGTCAAAGTTGTTGTTTTCACTTTCTAAAGGTAATTGAAGTCACACTGCCTAGCATTTTTACTTTAAATTTATAGCATCATTGACTTATATTAGGGGACCCCTGTCATTAAAATAGCTGGCCCTTTTTTTTCAGTGAGTAGGAGAGTGAAAGTTGGTGCGTCCCACACCACCATCGTACCTTGCCAGTTGTCTCAATTGGTCAGAACACTGAAGGTCCACTATTTTCAGTTACAGCTGGACAAACAAAAAGAGAATCGGAAGAGAGAAAGAGAAGGAGAAAATCTTTGGTTTTCACACTTTATTGTGAGGCTTAGAATGATGCTGAATGATGAGAAGGGGGGTAAGGTAAATCCTGCTTGATTTTTTTTTAAATTTGCAGTTCAGTGAGAGGACAGTGGGGGAGAGAGAGAGAACAGGGGAGGACTTCCTGCAAAGGGTTGTACAGCTCCCAACTGCTGCAGGAGGACTGTGCGTCTGCGGGCCACCTTCTGAAACCACTAGGCTGTGCAGCAGTGTCTTCCCCACAATAGTGGCTTCCTCCGGTTATTCCAAACAAAGTAAACAGGTTCACCACTTGTGTGGTTGTCCCGAGCTTACCTTTTCCTTGTTGAAATGATGGGAATATAACCTGTAATTACTTGTGAGTTTGAGCACGCTGACATTCTCCCACCTTTCTGTCCTTAGCCTCTGCTGAATCATTGCTTTCCATCTTCTCTACATAGAGAAGATTGTCCTAAAAACACTCTTACGGCCGCTACACCCACGTCTCATCAGCCATGAAGGGATATATGTGATGCGTCTTTGCTTTGGAGCTATGTGATTTAAACTCTGCAGAAATAAGCTGTGGTTGTGAATAATCTGTATTTTCTTTGATTTGTTGTTTTCTTTACCAGAAATGGTCATGTCTGCAAAAAGCCCCAAATGCAAAGTGTTATTACCACCTAGTGGATGAAAATAGAACCGTTTCATGGTACTTGGGTAGCCTCTACTCTTCCACATTATTACTTTAACACTTCTCTACCTAAAACCTGAACTCATTCAGTGCAGAAGGTACTTTGAAGAGACACACAAACACACACATAGGAAGGTTATGTTTTCTTTCTTGTCACCGCAGCTCCACCCATGCTGCAAATGTAAACAGCTGATCCTGCCAACATCAAGGGGATGCAGTGAGCAAGTCAATATAACTTGACTGCAACCCAAAAACTGTGCCCGACCTACTATCCAACCCACCTTTTTCTCAAAGGAGTGTTGTCTTTGCGCATATTCATTTGTGCATGCTTTGGACTGAGTAAAAATAGGATAATCTTCTGTAATAAGGATAGAAATGCATTTCTCTATCACTAGATAGCTTTGCCTAACTGAAGCTTTCACATCCCTTTCATCAAAGTCAGGGCAGAGTTAGACACAGCTTCCAATGGGATGATAAAAATTCATTTTGAAATACAGTATATACTCTATATTTACTTGTTTTCAGTTTCCCTCAATTGCTCTCCATCGCCAGTGCGACTTTATTAAGTAATTATTGTTTAAACAGTTGCATTAGATGTGTGCAGGCATGTTTGAAAAAATATAAATGAATTGCAACATTAACAGCAGAGTCAAATGTGAGTTGTTTCAGCTCACTCCATTGATGTTTCCTAATAGCTCAGCTTTAGTAGCAAGCAGAGTACCGTATTTAATTCCCTGTGAATTTTAACCCTCTGATGCATGACATATGCACACCCCTTCTAATGCAGGTTAGGTTATTCCCAGGTTATTTCATGCTGACTGAGTTTTTCTTTGTTCCATCTTTTAAAATTAATTCATTTTATGACTTAATATTCCAAGTATTCTTTAAATATCTCGTTTTTGATTACCGCTCATAATTTTTTCCATTTTTCCTTTCATACTTTATTCACAAAAATTGTTTTTACATTACTACATCAAATTTACACACATGGGTCAAAAATGACCCACATTCATTCCCCCTGTTATTTTGTGCTTGCTGAGTTTTTCTTTGTTCTGTCTTTTGAAATCAGTTCATTTTATGATTTAATATTCTTAGTATTCTTTAAATATATTGTTTTTGACTACCACTGATAATTTTTTTTTCCATTTTTCCTTTCATACTTTATGAACAAAAATTGATTTTATATAACATCAGATTTACAGACATGGGTCAAAAATTACACATTTATACAAGTGTGATTTAAAATTGAATGACTTCATACTATAATAATAATAATAATAATAATATTTTTTCAAGTAATTATTTTATCAGTGAGTGGGGCCAAACACTTACTTACTGTATTTAATATTTGCAACATTGTCATTTTGTCACACATACACATACTGTCAGGTTTTGGGGGTGTGGAGTTAGAACAGTCTCGATGGCCACAAATGCGCAGCATGATTTGCAGATGTGCAGGACAAGATTCACAAATGCACGGAACAATTTACAAATGCACAAGATGATTTGCAAATGCCAAGGACAAGATTCACACATGTATTTCTGATGCACACACAAATATAAATTGGTTTACAAACAGCTTCTGGTCTGTGGACTGCTACATCTGTGAGTGAATTTTGAGACTCTCCTGCCATGCCTCCAACTCACTCTGGAACAGGAATGATCTGCAACCAATCAGATATCTTCCTTGTTTCAGCCAATCATAAGAACACATCCCACTTACTTACGATCCAATCACATTAAACCATTCAAACAGCGCTATCCCGCGGTGGGCGGATGCTTTCCCATTGGTCAGACATGTT
>JBAMYA010047805.1:0-10197 GCA_037176975.1 Arrhamphus sclerolepis
CATGTTTTTTAATTGCATTACAGAAAATAAAGAACTTTATCACAATATTCTAATTTTCTGAGACAGTCCTGTATGTCATTGGACAGATTTTTTTTCTACTCGTTTGTATAAAAACATTTTCAAATAAAACAGATAAAGCTTGATGTTGAAACTTTACTATGTTTATTAGCAATGCACGGTCACGTCCTTGCACTTATTGTTTATATCCAAAATCGTGATACAAAAAGAGAATTAAAAAAAAAAAAATTATAAAGGCACATTACAGTACAGTGTGAGTTGAGCTGTCTTTCATAAAACCATTAAAATATAATGTACACTTGTTCTTCTTCTGGAGTGGCTATTTGACCAGGAAAAATTTGGTATCGGGAACATAAAACTCTGGATTCTTTGACAAACAAAGTTTCAGTTACAAGCATTTACATTTTTAATCAGAATAATAGCAGTGTGTGTTAAATAAAAGTGATGAAAGCGCAAAATCCATCATGACAGCCACACACAAAGGCGTTGGGAAAACTGCACATTCTATTCCTAATTTAAACATGAAGGAAAATGTATGAAATATTACTGTTCATAGAAAAAGAAGAAAAGGCAATATTAGGCTGATGCAAAAAAAAAATAGTGTGAAGTTCAGTTAGTGAGGTGAAGAAAACGTAAGCCCAAAACTCAGCATAGCAACCAATGGCAAAGCACCAAACAGAAGAGAAGCAAGGCCATGGAATATAGTTACTAAAGGATGTACAGACTAGCAAGGAGAGAGAAGCCGAGACAACATACAGACTCCAAAACACTGAATTTAGGCCACAGTGCAGTGAAGCATGGTGGAGCAAGGATCATGATATGGGGAAACTACAGTGTTGGGCCTATTTATCGCATACTATGGTTCATAGATCAGTTTGAATACATCAAAAATACTTGAAGAGTTCATGTTGCCTAATGCTGTGGAAATGAGTGTTTCAACAAGACAACAACCCAAAATGCACCAGTAAGCAGCAGCATTTTGGTTCCAGACTGACCTGATTAACGTTATGGAGTGGTCAGCCCAATGGCTGGACCTTAATCCGATAGAAAAATTGTTGGGTGACATCAAAAATACTGTTTCTAAGGAAAAAAAAAAAAAAAAGAAGAAGAATTAATGCAGAGGAATTGTGGAATCTCGCCCAGTTGCTCTGGACTGGAATACCTCCACAGGTGCCAGAAATTGGTCGACCACATGAAACACAGATGTGAAACAGTCCTCAGAGACAACGGTTTTACAGCTAAATATTAGTTCAGTGATTCACGCAAAAACAAAATCTTTGACCATTTTTTAAATTGACATTGTAAATGCTTGAGTTTGCAAAGAAAAATGCAGACACCGCTATATTCTTTCTTCTAGCAGCCTAATATTCTTTTTGCTTCACTTTCTGTAAAGGAATTCATTCATGAACATTTTCTTCATGTTTTGATCTGAAATAGAATGAGTGTTTTAATGCATTTGCGTGTTTTTTAGCAGATTTCTTTTAGCTTTTCTCACTGTTTCAAACACACTGTTGCTAGGTTTTACACTTGAGAAATGTTTAAGATCTAAGACTTGTGTGATAGATAGCAATGGAGTTACCCACTGGCTAGTGGCTCGTCACACTGTTGGCAGAAGCTACAACGGGCTTTTTGTGGGTTGCTACGCATGATCACTGTGCTCCAGTACTGGGACTTCACCAAAAATAAGAATCTAGTTCTTTGTAGCCTACGTGTTTGCCCCAGGGTCGACAAGAAATCGGCTAATGTCCAATCTGTTGGCATACCTCCTCTCAATTTTTACCTCTCTCAATCAGCAGCCAGTTAGCTTTGTAAAAGACTGGACACAAGACAAGGATCCACTTATATATGCTTCTGGCCAAGTATAAAATCTGTCCACCAGCACCTGTTATTCATCTAATCTACAACAACAACAAAAAGAAAAGCAAGGAGAAAAACGTTTTGCATTGTTCCAAAGTTTTTGGTTCTTTTTTGACTGGGACAGGACTCCATGAAGTCACGGCAGCTGGACTATGCATTAAATGAGTCCAACCTCCATTTTGCACTAACACGCAACTTCAAAAGTTTTAGATGTGTTGTCAGTAAGGATTTAATTGACTCTTGTGTTCAGCCATTATCCTATGCAAAGCTAAGTGGCTTCAATAGCCCTAAATAAATCGTAGTGAATTTTGGGGAATTTCCATAACTATTACTTAGCCTAGGATCATGAAATACCTCGGTGGTCTACAACTTGTGTATGTATTGTGCTGTTAAGAACGATAAAGAGAGGTGGGTTAATATACAGCAGTGATGGTTAAATGACACTGTGTGGAAATGTCTCTTCCAGGAGCAGCGTCACAGCCTCCACGGAGGTCTAGGTCGGCACTGTGCTGCCGGCCGCATTTCCTCCATCACCCCTCCAGTCCAAATAGGAGAAGAAAGCACTGGCGGCATACAGCAGGGTCACCACAGCACCAAAGAACTGGACAGACAGAAAGATGTTCACAGGACGTGAAAAGGGGCCCGGACAGACACCGTTTTAATGACTCCAGAAAGCTCTGGTGACACACGTGTTTGTCTCTACCAAGAAAAGAAATGTATCTTAAGCTGTTTGCCTGAGAGGCTGAAATATTCAACAAAATACTTTACTGATCTCTAAAGGGATATTCAGGCGTTGTAATAGTCGTTATGATTTGAGTCTCTTCAAAAATTCATCATTGTAGGTGGTTATTGTGGGCAAAAAAAATGCTGTTACAAAGAGTTTCTGATATGAAGGAAGTCAGAGCTTTGTGTGTGTGTGTGTGTGTGTGTAATTGAATGCTATATGGTACTGTGGCTTTACACCAGGTCAGATTCTAACGTATGGAAAAGACTGTAACTTGGTATCTATAAAAATCTCTGCAATCTTTAGTTTTCCATTAAATGTCCAACACCCACTTGCCTGCCTCCACCCAAAACCTTTGTGTGCATTTTTGCAGGGTGTGTGTGTGTGTGGTTCTTGCTGTGTCATTAATACTCCTTCTGTTGTAATCAGTGATCTTGTTGGGACCAACAGTCCTTATGGGAGCCAAAGGTCAGCCTTAATGAGGCCAAATGTTATTTTTGAGGTCATGGTTAAGATTGGGGCTAAGGTGTGAGCTGAGGCTGGCAGATGTACAGTTTAGGGGTTGGGTTAGCTGCTACGCAGGGAATGGAAATCACCACAATCTCCAGATAACATCTGTGCAAGCTTCTGTTTGCGCATGTGAGTAAGAGTTAGGTGACTTGTGAGTAAAACACATATTTGTTTGATCAGTTGTAAAGAAGAGTGACTAACAGACATGTGAACCATAAAAGAACTTTGCCCTTCTCGTCACTATTTCCTGGGTCTCACATATTCCCAGTTATGCTTTATGAACAAGCTAACCTAAACTAAACAGTGGTGTCATTAAGATGGTGACCAGGATAGATTTTTTTTTCTTTCTCTCAGGAATTTGCTTTTTAAAGCTCTTTATCTGAGTAACTTAAAAGTCAAAGTAGGTATGTTAGTGTGAATGATGTTGGTATCTTACAGCTGCAGCTCCCAAATGTCCGTAGAAAAAATGTCCTAGATAGGGGCTCACAGTTGCTGCATTTACCACGAAAGCGGTGAGATACAGCACTGAGGCAACACCGTTGTACACCATCACCTATCAGAAATAGAAAAATATGCTCACTGCACAGATATTTTGTTGAAGCTCTACAATCGTAAAAGTTTATTCAGGCTTGTTCAACATTACTGAACCTCAAATTATTCTATGCTCCTGACAGAGAAGATAATTCCTGCATACCGTCACAGGCCAGGGGATGAAGGCCAGTTGACGATGGATGCTGAACAGGATCCCGAAGAAGAGGATGGTGGTGAGGATCCACAGAGTGACGGCCACAAACATCACCCATCCGTATGCTGGTATGTATGTGTAAGCTGTACTGGCTATCAGCGCCCAGTGGAGCAAACCCAGAACCTGAAGACAAACAAGACGATGTGGGAAAAGTAGGCACTTTGTCCTGTTCAGGGTCACGAGGAGATAAAATGAGATCAGATGTCAGTTCAAAAACAAAAAAACATTAAAAAAACAAAACAAAAAAACAACATACTTTTGTCATAATTTTGGGGGTAAGAAACCTACAGAGGGACTTTATTTTAGCTAAAACAATAAATAGCATTTAAAATTTTTTTTTTGTTATAGTTCATTAGCTGATGCCTTACATGATTTTTTTTTTTTTTTTTTAAACTTCCTTTTCATTTAGAAAACTGTGACCGTGTAACTCAATTTGATTCACTGGGAATATTTCAGCATATTTTTTTCAGAATTATTATTCTTATTTGTCAAATACCTATCTTATGTTTTCCCTAACGTCATGTTTTACAGCTGTCTTTGGCGACTCTTTTCAGTGTAATAACATATTGAACTTTGCGCAAAGAAAAGTAAAATATAAGTAAGTAGATTTTTGTGCCTTCAGAATGCGTAGATGCAAAAATAAACAACGGGACTCACTATCGCCTAACCTGTTCAGTTTTATTGTTTATGAAAGTCAGAGTTCAAGAAAAGAAATAATCCAGTCAGAAATAATTTTCGCAAGGCTCTTCTCTTTTCCTTCATGCACGTCTCTCTGTTTCTGTCTCATTAGAACATAGATGACATAAAAGACCAGGCGATTATGTATGCACAGATCGTGTTTCACTTTTTTACAAACTTAATATGCGAGCTGACAAAAACACCTGCACAGTGGGCTAAACATGAGCGCCTTAACAAGGAGGCCTCTTCTCAGCTAAAGGGGCAGTAAACAAGATTGTTTGACTGAAAGACTTAAAATAATACTTTGAACAGATTATCATCACACAATCAACACACAAGAAGTTTTTGATGAAAATAAGTAGCACAAACAAGATTTTGATATTTGTTCCAACCAATCTGAAGTTAAACTAAGTGGATTAAAAACTGAAACATTCTCCATGTTTAGGGATTTATTAGGATAAACTTTGTTCTGTGGCTCTGGTCCTAATGTTTATGGATTATGCAGGTGGGTTTTATAATGTGGTGTGCGGAGCAGATTGTTCATCAATATTGCAGAAGTAGGAGGCAAACTGAAATAGGAGACTGATCGCTGTTGTGTCTTTTGAAGTTTGACAAGGAAAGCCAGAGAAACATGCTGATGATACGAAGAAGACCATCAGATTAAGCTGTTTAATATATCACGGACATACCTCACTGAGATTAAAAAGGTTAACAGTACTCAAAGAACACTTTTTTTTTAAATTTAATATTTATTTCATAGCCCTTTTTGCTTGGTTCTTGGATTGCTACAAGCAAGTTTCATCTTCATGCTGAAAAATAAAAAATAAAACAAACAACCTGAAGGCGTATACTGACCATGTGTTTCTTTGGGTGCTGGTTTTGTTCGCCCTCGTTTGTGGAAATATTTGGTTTAAACTGACTCAACTTGATTTCATGATCTTCGGTAGAGAGCAACAGGTCACCCAAGGTATCTCCGGTTCAGTGAAATTTCACTTACCAGCCTGCTACTGCATATTATACAAAGCTCAGATTAGTTCATTTTTTTTCCCCCATTTTTCTTTGCTATTGAAAATGTTTTGGAGCGGTTTCTCCTACTTCACTCAAGGGTTTAAAGACAGATGGCGTTTTTCTTTGCACACGTTGGACTATAAGTTTGTGGTGTTGGGCTGTATGAACCAGACTTCACATCAACTGGAAACTTATTTTATGGCACATCTTTCAGCCAGTATTTTTAACTGAAGCACACTATGCAGTTTATCCCCACCTGTCCATCACCAATCTTCAAACCTTTGTATGTTTCAGCTTGTCTCAAATGTACTGACTTTTGTTTTGTTTTGTTTTTTTTGGCTTTCTTTCCACTGCTGACAGAACATCATACCTGCTGCTTTTAATGAAAGTTCAAAGTGAGCTCAGCTGATACAAAACTCTGACAAGAAGGCAGGGATAGCAATGCATTCAAATAATGCAGGAAAAGCCTACCACCACCCCCATGTTTTCGATGTACAAATATTAAAATGCTGGAGAAATTTTTGATGAGGAAAAAAAAAGTATTTTAACCATCAAAGTACTGTTTTTTCTTTTTGTTTGTTTTTGTTGGAACATTGATGGGGCTATATTTAACCCATCGTCTGTTTTTTTTGAGCAGCCCATCAAGGAAAATGTCCATTATCAACAGACAACCATCATCAAATTATTATCATTATTATTAAAAAAAAAAGAAAAAAAAAAGAAGCAAACAAAAAAAAACCCTTTGAACAATGATGACAACTCAGTTCAATACGCGGCTCTCAGTTTGATACGCGGATACGTGTATTGTTACATCCCTGCTGTTAATGTATCTGTCACCGACAGTGTTGAAGATTATGAGCCAGATTTGTTTAGGTGAAGATTTCCATGACATAAAAATATCTGCCTTGTTGAAATTTATACTATCCATTAAAAGAAAAAGAAAAAAAGCAGGTGTCAGGAATTGTTTTTTATTTAAAATGTGGCAAAATTACAATAATCTACACAGTTTGACTCTTAATAACCCATTGAGCACTTCAAGAAACTTACAGACCTACAACCTTCAAAAATAAATTGTGCTCCAGCAAAGTTCAAAACTGTTTTTCAACCCACAATTATTTGAGCCTGTTTGGCAAAATGACAGAAAGGAGCAAATATAAGTAATTCTAACTGTTTTCTAGTAATTCTGGTTTTATGACTTAGCACTCCCTGACCCTTTACACTTTAACTTTATGTTTCAAAAGTCTTATCACAAAATAAACTTTGAACAGAGGGAGACATGTAGTTGCCACAGTTCTACAAGCTAACTGGCTGGTGAACGCAGAGGAGCAGTCACGAGCTAATGAGAAGGTGGTGGAGGCTGATGAAGGAAAAAAAACAAACAAACAAAAAACGCAAATTGAATAGCGGACATAAATTGGTCAGTTGTCCTGGAAAATAACTCCAAATCAATGCTAATGTTGCTCTGCAGAGGCTTGATGAGTAAAGCATTCAAACCTCCTGCTTACAGGTTATTCTTTATAAAATGATGCTCTTGTACTCAATATTCAAATGTGGTTTGTCTGAAACAATGAAAAGTCTGAAAACATCTGAAATATTTTCAGGAATACATGTAAAAAAGATTGTGTGTATTAGAGATTTAAAAACTAAAAGTCGGTCAACCCAGCTAACTAAAAGGTTCTCTCAATAAAAGTGTCTTCAGCTGTGTTAAAAGCAATCAACAGATTCAGCGTTACGCAGGGAGAGGGGTGGGGTACTCCACAATCTGGGAACTACAGCCTGAAAGGACAGGTCCCCCCAAGTTTTAAAACCTGTTTTAGGGACCACAAGTAGATTTTGACCCAAAGAACAAAGAGAACGGTGAGAAGATCACAGGGTCAGGAAGTCTGTAACGTACTGAGGGGCCTGACCATGTAAGGCGCTAAATGTTAGCACCAAAACTTTAAAATCAGTTCTGAACTTGACAGGTAACCAGTGGAGAGAAAATAAAACCAGAGTGATGTGAGCTGTTCTGGAGGTTCCTGTTAAAAGCCTATCTGCAGTATTTTTAACCATTTGGAGTCGATTTAGTGTTGACTTGTCAAAACAAAAAGTGGAATTACAGTAATCAACCTGAGAAGAAATAAAAGCATGAATTATCATTTCCAGATCAGAAATTGATAGATTTTCCTCAGCTTGGAAATGTTCCTTAAGTGATAAAAACATTTTTTGTACCAGCTGCCTTGAAAGACACTCCAGAGACATGGACTGGTCAAACACAACCCCCAGGTTTCTGCAGGTGGACTGGACAGAAGCACTCAGAGAACCTAGGTGCTGTCTTATTAATATATTATATATATTAAAGATATACATATATTAATGGGATCTTTTTATCTGGTACAGTGGTCAGAGTTTCAGTCTTGTTCTAATCTATTTGGAGGTAGTCATTGTTGAACCAGATCTTGATGGTCATCAAACACTCTAACAACACTGATAAAATAGGAAACTCTGAATCATTAAAACAGCAGTAAAGCTGAATGTCATTGGCATAAAACAATGAATAATCTGGCAAAGTGGAATTAAATAGAACAAGAATAAAACTGGACCCAAAACTGAGCCCTGAGGGACTCCGTGTGACAGAGCAGATACTTCAGAGCTAAAGTTGTTCATAGCAACTTTGAAAGTTCTGTCAATGAGATGTTAAAGGCAGCGGTTAGATCGAGCAGAACTAAGACTCTATATCAACCAGAGTATCAACCAGTTAAAACTAACCCTGATGTCTCGTACTTTTCTTACAAAAATAAGTTTAAAAATACATTACAGTCTTTTTTTCTGAGTACAAGGGAACTTGTGGAGCTGAAAGATGAAACAAGATTTGCCAGCAAGATTTATGAAGTTTCTTTTGTGGCCATCAGCTAAAGCTGTATAAAGTCACACTTTCTCTTTTCATATCTTTGTGAGGCAGTGTTCAGTTCTTATTAACCTTTGAACTACGTAACTCTACGTAACTCTATCCATTAAAATTTCTTTTGTCCTTGGTTCACTAGAATAAGTTAACAGTTAACTCATATTAATCAGTCTTGCTGATGTAGTGAAAACTAAACTAGAAGAGCTTCTGTATAGCTGTTCTATACCTAAACACCTGTTTACGTGTGTTGAAAATTTGCTTAGCCTGTTTAGTATGTACACGTTTGAGTTGCCATTTCATCTTTGCTTTGGATTTGCGCAGCAAATATCAAAACATGCTCAGTTTGGTTTATCGTCTTTTAGGGATTGCGGTAGATGAAATAACTGCCTTATTCTTGTCTTTTCTTTATTCTTTAGCCTCCACACCTCCCAAACCACTGCTGAAGTCTATATATGTGAATTTTATTTCCTTATGGCAAGAACTCATAAAGCAGAGAGAGGTGACAGTCAGGTGGTATGCAGAGTTAGCATAATTGTCAGTAATAGGAAGGTCAGAGTGATGTGATGGGATGGGCCTCCAGGGGACAAAGATATGCTTCACCTTTCGGTCATTACGCCTGTCACATGTTCTCTGTGTACACAGAGACTTTTGACTATTTTGGTTCCTTCTGTCCTGTGCTCATATCTCTCTCATTCGTTTCACAGATTCCAAGTCAGAAAGCCTTACCGAGTTTAAATCCTGTATCACCCAATTAAAGAGCTTAGATATAGCGATGCATCAGTTTTGTGCAACTTTTCAGCTTTAGTCTGAAGAGTTCTTGTTTAACTTCTGTTCATGGCTCATTTCCACTTGCCCTCTGCTATTAAATATGAAATATGTCCCCTGGTGTTCAACACAAAGGAAGTAGTCCTTCACGGACGAGTCGGCTCAATGCTAACGCAGACAGTACCGGGGTTGCTAATGCAAACTTGTTGCTGCTGTGGAAGTAAAATTTTATTACGTTTGAGATTGTGGATGGAATGAAGGTATCACATGAGTGCACAAAAGTAAGCGGTGACAAAGCATTAGTCATCCTTCCAGATAAAGTTGTATACAGCTCACAAAAAGAATATTCAAGGCAAGACTTTTTCATAGAAATTCTCCACCTTTCTTCTTAAATAGATCTATCTGAAGGTAGCTAATCAATGCCATCTTTACAAAAAACAGTGGAAAATGGATTTTGAATCCTTGAATCCTTTGCCCATGCATCTAGATACTATATGCATCACATCGTCTTGTAAGAGAGAGATACACACACTCCTACAAGCTACACATATTTTAAACATTTACGCTCCACAATTTG
The DNA here is from genome assembly GCA_037176975.1 of Arrhamphus sclerolepis. NCBI lineage: Eukaryota > Metazoa > Chordata > Actinopteri > Beloniformes > Hemiramphidae > Arrhamphus > Arrhamphus sclerolepis. Next base: position 9,767 of record JBAMYA010047805.1, read on the forward strand.
CAGTGTGTCATTTTGTATGTATGGAAGATTTTTGTAATTTCATAACATTATATATCCATGTCAAAAAAGGGTATATCATTTCCAGGTCCAAAGAGTGAAGCCAATTCAGAAGCGCCTTAAACCTGCATTTTTTTCTTTCAAAGGACAAGTGTTCTGGTGTAAGACTGCACAAAAGAATCTTAAATCCCACAACAGATTCTTCCTTATTAGCATTACTGGGCATCAATGTCTTGAATAAGTCAGGAACTCAACTGTGTATGTTTACACCAAAATATGACCCTGACAAGTGGCGACTGTTGCAGAATCCTGTATGTTACACAGTATTTTCATGCAATTATATTGCCATAGGTAAAATTATTTCCAACATATTTCTCATATGTACCTTCAGATAAGATTAATAGCTCACAATGTTTAGTTTGACCTTATTACGA
>JBAMYA010047806.1:0-10196 GCA_037176975.1 Arrhamphus sclerolepis
TGTGGAGCAAACCAGAAAGTTTGCCGCTCTGGTGACCTGAGTTTAGACAGAAACCACTTCAACTTGTCAAGAAAAAAGGGACTACCACAGGTTGATTTTTTTTTTTTTTTTTTTTTTTTTAAGCAGCTTATCCAGATGAAATCCTGAAAAGGAGTCAGTATAAGCGCATTCTTCAGTTATTCACTGCTTGTTTTTTGGCATTAAAGTTGCGACTTCACTTTGAAATTGGATTATCATGGTATTTGCTCGACTGTAACTGCAGCCAGTGTAGCAGCGGCACAAACCAAGTCGACTTATAGGATCAACAACTTAGCGAATTTCACAGCAAATAGAAGAAAATAACAACAGCATGGAGTCTCATGTGATAAGGCTTCCTCGATCGTGTCCTTAAAGAGTGTTAAAAAGAATGAAGGGAACATATAAGCTCTCTGCGCTTTAAGGAAGAATAAAGGCATACATTTCCAAACTCATCATGGTAACTTAGACGGTAGAAGCAGGCAGATTAAGATAAGATTAAGAATTTCATTGCTTACACAAGTAAGAATATCAGTTATAAATATGTCGCTAACTTCCCTTGAAAGCGTGAGTAGCCTGGACTCAAAGTAAAATAAATCAAACCTGAAGGACTCAGAACACACAACCTTCATGGTCCAGCTTCAGACTCTCAAAATGTGTTTATGTTTGTGTTTCTGCACATTTAAGAATTCTCTAACTCCTCTTCTTTGTCTTGTGATGCCACTTGTCAATTTTCCACTATTATTCTGCTCTTTTATTGCAATAGCTTCCATGATTAATGTTCTTCCACGGAGCTGCGAGACACAAGTGCCATCTGTTGGGCCTGTGCAGACTCGAGAGGGGGCATACCATCACCGTTACCTCGTCTCCCTCCTCTATGACTATTTACTTCTTTTTCAACAGCTTTTTTTCTGCTCACTGGTGTTCCATTGCTTTTTTTTAAGCGAGCAGGGTTGGGGATGGTGTCCTCTCCAGAGAGACTCGCATTAGTTCATTACATTGATGTCATCAACATGTGGCTGGTAGAGTAAATCCCAGCATTCTGTGACCAGTTTCTCATGGATCTTTTGGTCAGTTTTTGGATCAAAAGCAACTTTGTTTTTACTTTCAATTACTCAAAAACACAAATTTAACACCCAAACATTAGAAATGAACACTCATCCAGAGTTTATATGGGAACCACTGTCAAAGTTTTTCAGAAGAGTTAACATTATTAACACTATGACATAGTTATCTATCAAAATCTTCCAGTGTAAACTATAAACACTATAATGGATGATAACACTGAGCAGAGTTAAACTCATGGAGTAACACTGCTGTTAAAGCAACAGTTACCACTGCTCTTTAATTACTCTCTAATGTAATTAGTTTTGACTAAAACGGGGACATTAACACTAGAGTTCAAATTAAACTTTAGTTTTGGCTGCTCATGATAGCAGTTGCCACAGCGATTTGGAATAAGTTCTACAACGGACGCTGTTCCTGTTGCAACCAGGAATCAAACCCAGACCTCACACATGTTTTCCTTCTTTAACAGGAGCTTCTTAGAAAAATTCGAAGAGCACTCAAACGCTGTACAATAATCCTGTAAGATAAAATTCCCCAGCGACTAGTGGTACCCAGTCAATGACCCGGATACTGAGGAGTTAAATACCATAAACTGTTGTATAACACTGGGGGACCTTACAATCTCCTGACACTAGAATTTTAATTTGCAGGATTTTAACATCTGTTGTTATCAAAGACTAAAACATGGTGCCGACATGTTTGACGGTCAATATTATCAAAGTCAGACCTCCAAGTTCATCCACATTGATTCATGGTTATCTCATATTCCCCAGGATGGTAGAGGGTGGGAATGGTTTAAAGTCCCTCTTCCTTTTTCACCATATTTCTTCTGCTTGTTTCGCCATAAGTCGTCAGGGATTTAAAGGTTGAGTTTGGTTATGTTTTAGGCTATTCAAAGTTCAATCAGCTGCTCCTGTAAACAATCCACCAACTGTCACAACTATTCATCATAAAACATAAAGCAAGTGGCAGGGAGTACAAGTGAAAATCCTTCAAGCAACACATCAAACCGATAAAAAAGGGGAGGGGTGGGCAGTTGGGATCTGTTTTCAGGGAAACAACTCAGAAGAAAAATCATCGGTGACACCAACATGACACAGATCTAAAAAAGCATCCCAGCCAAGAATTATACACATAACCAATGAGAACGTTCGATTATTTCTTCATTATCAGCAAGTTCCACGTGAATTGCGCTCATTCGTATCTCATGCTGTTTCAGTATTTCAGCAGTGCCTGCATGAAACCCTCTCTCAGACACTGACTCATGCCAACTAAACAAACACAGAATGTTGGCTGAATCTCTTTGACTTCATTTTACAGCTGTGGCCATAGCACAGCTGCAGGCCCCATGATTTGGCTCCAACTCCAGAGAAATGTCATGCAGAGTTTAGACATTTAGCAATAGAATTTTTTGAAAACATACCCAACTTACAAGATACAAGGGTGTTGTCATATTATGCCTTCTACCTCATGATGGCATAATGGCAAACGGAGCTTAAAATAGATTAAATAAATAGATCTAAATAAGAAGCTTTGTGGTATTCAGATTCAGAAGACATTATTAATCCAAGAAGAGTCATTTGTTTTGCATTTGCATTTTGTATTTTTTTTAAATGCTGCAGCAGGGGGTTCCAGACCAGATCAATGACTACAACCCCACTTGAGAAACACCAACCTCAAAAGGAAATTGGCCTCCATGAATATGAAAAGTCACGCAGAAGAGATGAAGAGCACCAACAGAGCTGCTCAGCCTGTTTATTCACCACCTCGCACTATATAGAACCTACTTTAAAGCATTACAAAAGACTTTTCTTTCTGATAAAATGCTGTTTGATGACACCCCTGACAATTCTCACTGGGCACGTCTTGGGGGGAGGGACTACAGCCCAGAGGCCAATGGGCAGCCCTCACACACCAGCCTCAAAATATCTCTTAAAAAAAATAATCTGTATAGAACTTGATTGAAAAGCACAAGGTTGAGGTTATAAGCATTGATGGCCAAGGAGACCAGACCAACTTCTTCTTCTGTGGTTGTTTTTAGGGCAATTAGACAACTCTGCACATGTCAAAATGCCGCTATTCTGTGTAAAGCGTGGCGCATGTATACGCACGCCATAATCAGATTGTTTGATTTCGTGCCCATATTTATCATTCAATTCGGAAATAATAATTTCAAAAGTTTTTTTAAAAATTAACTAAACACTCATCTTGTTGTGGCTTTGAGTTGCTGATACTGGCCATCTTCTCCAAGACGAGGACGAATATCCTTTTTATAGGACTTGACTGAACTACAATTTCTAACTGGCTCAGCGGCTCCCAGCCACGCCCTTCTGTTCGTTGACTGGTTGGTCGTTTTTTTTTTCGTGAGTAGTAAACCAAAAAGAAATTAGCTTTCTCAGACTATGTAGTGAAGTGAAATAAAATGAAATAGAATTACTCGTCTGGTGAGGACCAGGTTAACTCTGGACAGTGGAAATTAAAGAGTCATCTAAATAATGATAAAAGAGAGAACGGAGGAATGATGAAGAAGAAGGAGAGAGTCCTGTCAAAAGATAGTCTGTAGGCGAAAAAACTTCAATCCAGTCAGAACAATGCAGGCCCTGTCCTGAGTGTGGAACGCTGTACCAGCTCTTCACCCTTGCTAGCATCCTGAAGAGGGCATTGCCTAACCAGTACTTTTTTGGTGCTTGTAAAAGGCATTGTTCCCCTGGGCTACCCTGTGGTCGGTGGTCTAGGAATATGGAGTATTGGGTTCATTACTATGGATTATTCAGTCCCAATATTTTTTGAATGGGCTGGCACCTCCATATTTGACTGAGCTATCTCATTCTCATGCTCCAGACAGAGCATTAGGGTCACCTTATCAGTTCCTTTTTATAGGTTCCCAGAACAAGACTGAAAATGAGGGGTAATGGAGCTCTAAGTTTGCATTATCTAAGTTGTGGAACAGGATACCACTGTTACCGATCTGTTCCGTCATTAGGACATTTTAAATCTCTTTTGAAGGCACATCTGATGTTTTTTATTTTAATAGATTGTAATTGTTTCATGAGTTTTATTAGTTCATACTAGTTTTTAATGTTTCAATTTAAGGGTGCTGTTGCATTAAATTTGATCATAATTCAATACCAATCAATGATGTATAATGTGATATAAAGATGCATAAGGGTGAAACGCACCTGAACTCAGGTGCTGCCTCACCTCTGGTCGGAAGTGGTGGGTAGTGACTGAAAGAACGAGGTCACAGATACGTGGCTGAACTTAGTTTTCCGCTGCTGGTCACCCAGGATCTGGGAGAGACTCGGATCCTTCACATCGAAAGGAGCTTGATGAGGTGGTTCAGGCATCTGGTAAGAATGCTTCCCAGTCGCGCTCCTGTGCAGGAGTTTTAGGCATGGCCGACAGGGAGAAAGGCCTCGGCAGACTCGGCACACTTTCTCGGCTGGTCTTGGAACACTTTGGAGGTTGCTGGGAAGAGGGAGATCGAATCTGGACAAACACAAATTAATGGATGGCAATGAGAAATGGCTGTTTTTAATCAAATAGCTCTAAGCTCAATTAGACTTTAAGTAATTAGTATATGGGTTTGCTTACTTTTTTCACAAGCACTCTAAGTGTTTAATAAGTGTGCTCAAAAAAAGACATGACAGATACTTATTTGTGTTATCATTTGGCATATTGAAGCAGAAAACCTAATTTCAAGAGGTCTTGCTTCTGACAGAAGCCAGAAAAAAAACATTCTTTGCCTTTTGAAATTGGTCATATTGACAAAACTGCATCTGTTTCTGCCATAAAGAGACAGAGAGAGATGGGAGACCTCAGTAATCCTGCAGTTTTAAAACAACCTGCAGTGGAGGAGGGCCATGATTAAATTTGTTAGTCTAAGACAGACCCTGTACATTTTGCAAGTAACCCAATTTTGTCTGTGTCTGCCGGGGCCAGTGAAAACACTGCTCCCTCTGCTGCTGCCATGCAGGCCGCCACCATAAATCATCTTTGCTCTTTCATCTGGCGACGGAGGAGCGGGGCAAAATATCATCTGGCACTGACCTTCATGTCCTACATGCTATGGTTTCCATCAGAGACCGACACACCCCCTCCTCTGTTTCTCTGCACAGGCTAACGCCATACGGCTACAGAGGCAGTATACCTGGAGCTCTGTAAGAGAAATGTCATAATCTTGGTTTTCCAGGTGGCGTTTAATGGACAAAAATGTGCATATTGTAAACAGAGCGTGACATTTACGAAATGATATCTTAAATGTGTTATTTTCAATCAAATTTCATCTAATTTTAACTCTGCCATTATCTTTTCAATAAATTCTCATATGTAGGGTACACAGTATGACCACAATATGTAATTCGTTAATGAAAAGGATGTCATTAATCTGAATGTAATCATTAAAGAAAGCTAACTGACCTTTTTCTTCCACAGTAGATCCACAGCAAACATTTAAAGGGGACATAATATGCATTGCTGAGTCGTCATTTTTAATTGTACATTTACTTGCAACACTTTCTGACCCTGTTTATGCAGCCATTAATGAGTGGGATGAGAAAAATCTGTTCATCATCGTAATGATTGTGCGTGACTCTTGTAATCATGTCCTTTCAAAAAAGAACATTGTTTGCTAAGCATCCTGTAGGGAGAGTTTGTACTCAGATGAGCTCTGTCACTGAACGTCTACCCATCGCTGCCTGCGCTCATAAATACAACTTTGTGTGCGTTGGGTAAACTGATGAACCACGAGCGGTGTGAGCCAACCCTTGTGACCGACCCGAGGTGCAGCGAGGTGGTGAAACTGTAGCTATACGTATACTCTGTTAATCTAGAATAAATGAGACCTACACAGGGAGTGTACGTCTGTCTCCCTCTGCAGGAATCCGGTCTGGGACTGGGCAGATGGATGAAAAATAAAAAAGTGAAGTGTTGCCGCACACGTCCTTTCATGAGACGCTGCTCAGACTCAGATCCAGGGAGTCCTACAGATCCCTCGACTCTACAAACAAACATAAAAATCCTGCCAGTGAAACAGGAACCCAGTCTCTCTAACTTCAAATCAATACATTTGAAGTTGACAGCAGATCTATCTATCATTAATAACTGTTTCACGAAAGGCTGTCCAAACCAAAAGGGATTCATCTGGTTTTCTTTTTCAACAGTTCGAAAGCAGCATTATTTATGTTTGAAAATGGCATATTTTGACACCGGTGATAAAGTTTTCTTTCTTCAGTTATTTACATCCATCTAACTATATGACAGCACTGAAAGAGCGCGAAAAGCACGGTTCCAAGAAATAAGAGGAGCCCTGCCCATACATCCATCACCACATGAGGTCAGAGAGGAAGCAATTTGCTTTCTCGCCAGATGAACAACACTAATGATTCATAATCTTGTGTTCAAACAGTGGACGTTTACTGCTGGAGTTTTAGATGTACTGCTGCATTATTAAATATAACCCAACTGCCCAAGGATTGGCATATTGAAAATGTCATCATATTTAACAGTACTAGAGTTGGACAGAGAGAGGTTTAATCAAGAGAAAAATTAAAGATGAACAAGCAAATGAGTAAATATTTGAAAAGATGTCTTGGAGCACACAGTTCCCATCTGTTGTGTTGGAGCTTTCACTCTTCTACACAGGTGTCCGATAGCACCTGGCTCCAGGACGTTTTCTACAAAAAGAAGCAACTTTTCCTTTCAAAATTCTGTAACACAAAATTAATATAATTAATCTTAATCAGACTTGAACATTACTCTTTAAACTACGTTTTGTCTTGGCTCCCTGTCCACGTGGTCTAGAGGTCACCTACATGGAGCCACAGCTTGTCCCATCCTCATTTACGAGTCTGGAATAGACTGAAATTCGCTGCCGTTATATTAATACAATAACCCAGTTTGGTTGTTCTTAAATAGGATATATTATAAATATCTTTGGAATGCATAATAATGAATAAAGCAAAGCATAATATTGTCAGGTTCATTTTATCCTCTTAACTAGTTTTTATGCTATAGGCTGTGGTTCTTTTTAAAAAACATTCATATTTTTTGGAGCTCTGCTCGGTAGTTTTCTTTTACTTCTTCACTTAAATTGATGCATTACACAGAACTTTTCTGTGCTAAAGCCTCTTACTTTAACGTTAGTAATGGTCCTGAACAACACGGCTCTTGTGATGAAATCATGGTTCTTAAAGATAGATGAGATCTGCTGCATGCTTTCAACGCAGTGTTCCTCTTACCAAAAGCTAGATTTCTTATGCATCCTTTTTTTTTTTTTTTTCATTCCTTGTTCTCCCAGTTCACCTTTTTGGACTGTAAACATCTTTAATTTAATAGGATCAGTTTTGTGTTGTGACAAGAAAATGGGAAACCAAAGAGAAACAAGGATATTAGATCAGGCCAGCTGCTTCTCCCAGATGCTCCTATCTTACTGCATTAGTGCACTCAGGATCACCATGGTCCTGTTGGCTGCTCCATTACTCACAAATGAAACCCATATAATCCAGCAGAAGTCCAATTTTAGTGCTGCAAATTGCAAGCAACATATTTCTACATTTCAAGTCAGCGCGTGAACAAATGGGACCGGCAAGTCCCTTTAGTGGAATTTTCCATTGAATCTTATTTTTACAATTGTCTCCAAAGTGAACACATAAAGTAACTACGTATATTGTTTTCACAACATCTGTTTTAAATGGTTAGCTTAGTTTTCTCTGTAGGACAATCGGAGGAATTGATAAGAATAGTTTTTCTTCTTTTATGAGAGCAGAGGAAGGGGGAAGAGCAGCAGAAAAATGCACATATTATTTTATGTATACAATTACGGACCCTTAATATCGTATGGGGCATAACTAAACCACACATTTTTTCCTTGTTAATATAAAAGGAAAAACAATACAAACCTAATAAAACTAAGTGTTCGAAAATGTTATTTGCTGAAGGAGAACATAAAATTGACCATTTGGATGAGTTGTGTTTTTGGGATTTGCGCAAATACAAGTCACCACCCGGATTTAACTAAACAAATAGGTAAGAGCAGAGCCTCCAATTGGATAATTACTGCATGGATGATTAAGTTTCAGCTAGCAACAAGTTATTTAACCCTAACTGATGCAGTGAGTAGCTTCACGTCATGGAAAAGATGTTAATCTGTTTCAGAAGGGTCAAATTATTGGCATCAGTCAAATAAACCTCTAAGGAGATTGATGAAACTACTAAAACTGGGTTAAGAACAGTCCGAGGCATGGAACACAAACGATAGTAGAACTCTCACCTATGTTTAATGGTGAAAGAGAGTATTTCCACATGTACAATGTAAAAGGGAACTAAAGAGATTGGGACAAAACAGTTGTGTAGAAAACCAATTATTAGTGAGGCTACCTGGAAAAATAAAAACTTCACTTTGCTAGGGAGCATAAAGATTGGACTCTGGAGCAATGGAAGGAGGTCATGTGGTCTGATGAGTCCAGATTTACGCTGTTCCAGAGTGATGGGAGCATCAGAGTAATAAGAGAGGAGGATGAAGTAATACTCCCATCTAGGAATGGTTATTGAGAACCGGTTCCCAGTGTTTTAATTCCTTGGAATTGGTTCCCAAATTTGTAAACGATTCCCGTATCGATTTCAGTGGGCGAGAATGATGTCACCACGCATGTAGCGTAGCTTACACGAGATATGCAACTCCCCCGCTTACAACAGTAAACATGACGCCCAAGCGGTACAAACGCTCGGAAGTCGGGTTACACTTAAAAGATGACAACAGGGCAACTTGCAATACTTGCAAAGTGGATATTTCAGCAAAGAGAGGAAATACTACCAATATGAAGAAACAATAGGGCACACAACATGAAGTAACTTTTAATGAATGTCGCATTTTCGATCTGCTCCGGACTAACGTTAATGATTCTAAACCCCGCAGGAGCAGCAACGTTAGCATGTCCTCGACTAATAATACTGCTGGTAATTAACTAAGAAACATTGCCTATCATGTTAGCACCATTTGCCTGATTGTAAAACCTGTTATTAGTAATGGTTAACGTTAACGTTAAATGAATGCCTTCTCATGCATTTCATTTAGATGACCATCACGAGAGACAGTCTCACTGGCTCAGAGGCAGAAGCTTATTTTTCTGCAAAACAATTGTTCATTCTTTATAGTTCATGGTTAGAGATTTGTACAATGCACAGTCCTATTGGATTTGACTTGATAGTAGTTTTATTTTTGAGTGCTCAGCTCATATCTTTTTTAAAAGGAGAATTTTAAATTATATTAGAACAATGTTGGACATTCTTGTGGAATTGCCACAGAATAATTTATGTTGTTTTTTTTATTTTTATTTCTACAGATGAATATTTATTTTATTATTATTAAAATGTTATTTTAATTATGCTAATTGACCTTTTTTTCCAAATGAGAATCGATAAGGGAATTGATAAAGAACCGAATCGTTCAGCAGAATCGAAAATGGAATTATAATTGTAAAAATCCTATCAATTCCCATCCCTACTCCCATCATGCCAAGTGTCTACCATACAAGCCTGCTATGGTCTGGGGGTTGCTGCAGTTGGTCAGGGTTGGGTTCAGCAATGTTATGAGGTCAGCTGTCTACCTGAATATACTGAATGATCAGGGGTCTCATTTACTAAACATTGCGTAGGATCTATACTAAAAGTGTGCGTACGGCCAAAAGCCAAAAATGGTGTACGCCAAGAAAAATCCCGATCTACAAAACCCTATGTACGCACACCAGCAAGCAATTTCTCCTTGATAAATCAGAGCTGCACTTCAATGTTTGCGTACAAGGCTCCTCCTCCTGTCCTGCCCTCTACACGCAAACATTCAACCATAAGTGGTTGCAAAGCAACTCGTGAATGTCAATGTGTATTTAAATGAGGCAGCCGTTCAATGTTATTGGTCAACAATGGTAACCACGAAGACCACGCGACCACGTTTCAAGCGCATAAGGTGTTGGGAAGACGGATGCTTTGGAATGCTGTTCTGCAAAATCAGAGAGAAACGTATTGAATGAATTTTAAACATTGCATGACATTCGTAGCTGTGCTCCGTGGTGAAATTCCTCCTGAGACCTCAGAGGTCTCATTTATAAAACATAGTA
>JBAMYA010047807.1:0-10196 GCA_037176975.1 Arrhamphus sclerolepis
TATTACTAGAGAACGCACAATGTTATCATAAAATTTGTACATTTTGTGTTGTTTTTTTTTTTTTGTTTTTTTTAATTGGTCAAATGTGAGTGACTGAAACAATGTTTTTGCAAGTTGTGTTCCTTTTATTGAGGAATGACTTTCCTTTATTTACTAAACCATAAACGCCTGATTTCCCCATTTCCATTAAGGAACATTGGATCTCATTCATACTGACCACTGGCTTGTTGATTCAATGACTGAGCAAGGCCATCATCCCTGACTCATCACTTTGGCAGCTAAATGTAGGAAGTCTTTAAATAATCTTTAACTTCATCTGTTTAAAAATGATGTAGGCTGATGTGGTGTTTGGACACTTTTAAAGCCTTCGAAGTCGTAGGTTTGTGCCATGAATTAATTTTGTCTCACAGGTCAGCAGACAATTCGCTCAACCTCATGGTTTATATACACAAATGTGAGCTCTTTTTTGTTTGTTTTTCTTTTGTTGTTTGTATCACATCCAGTGAAGGAGCATATGCACAGGATGACTTGTCAAGTTAGACACAAGAACAACTGAAAGATCACTTCTTAGTCTTTTGGCAAAGGGTTTGAATGAATTATGGAAATGGTTTCCATTCCAGTCCTTTCTTTTCAAACACTGAAACTTAACCAAGTATGAAAATTGCTTTGTCATTGTAGAGTATTGTGTGTATGTAGACCAGCAAAAAAAAAACAGGAAAGAGAATATTATAAAATGAAATGAAGATTAGAGGGATTAAACCTTTAATTTGCCCTTTACAGTTTTGGCCTGTAGGCTGATACAGCTTAGAATCTGTTGATGATGCATTATTCAAAAACAGACCTATGTGGCAACAAAGTGATGAGAAACATTTGAGTTTTACTGAATTTCCCTTTGGGGATTAATAAAGTATTTTGGATTGAATATAATCAAATGTTTAGATCTTTCAAGCTTCTTTGTCTGCTGTCTTGTTACCATAGCAGAAATGTTAAAATTCAAACCGTTTCTGTTAATATTTTGCTGAAACTTGACAGGAAATTCCCTCTCTTTTGTCATTTTGACCTCACTCCATCACAAATGGCCTTTGTTTTCTCACTCCCTCTCCTGTCTCTGCTTCCAATCTTTGATCCCAATAACTACATTAATACTTTGGTTTTTTTTTTAGTTCCTCTTGACTGTAGTGCAATTTCTTTTGTTCGACCTTCTTCTGTTACTTCCCTTTTCATCCTGTCCTCCGTCTCCTTCACTGCTCTCTGTTCAGAGGAGGTTGCATCTGCTTTCAACATCAACCTTAGCTCGCTGTGTCTTTCTGGCTTTCCTTCCTTTGTGTTTTCACATGTTCTGTTTTGCATGCGACGCAGCGGGGAGCCTCTCTCATTAGATACACTTGCTGAGTCTTTCAGGATACAAGTGTATCGCTGGCAAGATGCGTGTCTGCAGAGGCACAGCGAATGTGGGTGTTTGCCGTAATTTAAATTCATGGCTGAATACAACCCACCTGATCGAGAATGTTCTGCATCTGTTCTTCACTCAAAGAAGTCTGGCTAGAATCACCTGAGAGCGTGTGACTGTGTGTGTGTTTGTGTGTGTGTGTGTGTGTTGTCCCACTCAGCAGATGGCCAGACATCCAGCGAATAGGCTAATTGAGATAAGCGTGCCAACAAGCTGACCAGGCTGACAGAATTATAAGCTTCTGAGTAGGGGACATGGAAAGCCAAATGTAGTTCTGGTGTGTTAGCATAGCTTAAAGGAATGTTAATTGTGTGTTTAATTCTCAAAAGTAAATATAAACTCACTGAAAAAGTCTGTATCTGTTCAGATTTGAGCTACAGACCTACAATGAAAGGATCACCATACTTGTTCTTGGTGTTTTTGAATATGGATCCTCTTCTAATTGTCGTTTGACTTCTCCTGCCAGTGTATTAATTTGTGAAACACACAGAAAGCACACTCATTGTCATTGTTTATCTTGTGTCTTGGCAGGTGTTCTCAAACAGTGATGAGGCTCCCATTAACAAGAAGCTCCCCAAAGAGCTTCTTCTCAGGTAGGGTTAATATTGCAGAAATAACACAAACGCATTATACAACACCATCATTCATGGGGGGTTTAGGTCAAGCTTAGCTGAGTCAACCTGGAACTGTACATGAGCTTTGTTTTGTCACTATTTGTGTTAGTGTGCATGCTTTTCTGTTAGCCACTAGCCTGAGATGAGGTTCTGCTACATGTGTGACCTACAGACCAATATTTTGTCCCACAGTAGTTACACATGCACCGTGCACTCAACCTGTGTTCATCCTCCACACTCATTTACATATGTGTGTTTTATCTTGGAAAAGGATTCTTCTGCAGGTACCTCAGCTGCCACATGATGTGTTTGTTTCAACACTTGCACACTGTTAATTTATGTGTACATTCGTGGAACACTTCTGGGCCTATGAAAACCCTATGTCTGTATGTGTGCTATAAATAGATTGTCTTCGCTGGTGGGGAATTCCGCAGTGCTGTGCTCTTTTGCTGCTCCATCTGCACTCCACAGAGACTACCATTAGTACGCCCAATATGACCAGCCCACTTTTCGTGGTGATATAATAGCATGCACCCAGTTATGCCTTTCAGATGCAGTCCATGATCTAGTGTCACATGTGTCATCTTGAGATAGTTACACAACATCAACCATGAGACAGTTAATGTCACAGTAGTAAATCTAATTATTAAGTTGAGGACGGTGGCTTGACAGGGGCCCCATCATGGAGTCAAGTGTAGGGGAACGGCCCATAGGCAAGCGTCTGGTGACTGGGCTTTTACAAATTAGACTTTGCTGGGCTCAGCCCAAATGAACATTGGTTCACCCACCTGTGAGCTCTCCACTTGAAGGAGGGGCCATGTGGGTCAGATGCATTGTGTTACGGGCGATAGCCAAAGTCAATGGCCTTGGCATGCTGACCCTAGTCTTTGAAAACTGGCTCTTGGGACATTGAATGTCATGTCTCTGGTATGGAAGGATCCTGAACTTGTCACTAAGGTTGAGAGGTTCCATGTAGATATAGTCGGGCTCACCTCAACTCACAGTGTGGGTTCTCCTTAAGCCTGGCTGCACCTTGTCCCACTTTGCAGATGTGTGTGGTGAGAGGCATTGAGCTGGAGTAGGCTTACTTATAGGCTCGCAGCCTGCACGTTGGGGTTTTCCCCAGGAGATGAGAGGGTAGTTTTCCTGTGTCAGGATCAGGGAATGGGTTCAAACTGCTTTTTGTGCTCGTGCACCAAACAGCAGCTTGGAATATTCAGCCTTCTTGGAGAACCTGGTGGTTGTGCTGGAAAGTGCTCCAAAAGGGGACTCCCGTTTTGTTGCTGGGGGTATTCAGTGCTCATGTGGGTAATAACAGTGGTACCTGGAAGGAATGATTTCTTATTGGACTTCTGTTCTAGCCTGGTTTGTCCATAACAAACACCATGTTCTAACATAAGGGAGCTGTTTAGAGTAAATGGCAGCAGGACACCCTGGGTAGCAGTTCGATGATGATAGTTGTCATTGGATTATCGGTCATGTCTTTTGAACACTTGGGTGAAGAGAGGAGTTGAGCCGTCAGCCATTCACCATCTGGTGGGGAGTGTGTTCATTAGGGTGAGAGGATACAAGTCAGATACCAAATGTAGATACCAGATACCAAATGTATAGCGAGGGTGCCTGCCATGGGGGAAATGTCCAGACCCAGTGTTGGACACGGTGGTTAGCTCAACTGGGGATGTCATCAGATGGTGGAGGAATACTTTGAGGATCTTTTAATCCCACCAACATGTCTTGTTTAGAGGAGGCTCAATTCATGGACTTCCCCATTACTGGAGCTAAAGTCACTGAGGTAGGCTATAAGCCTTCAGGGGTGATTTGAATTTGCCCTGAGTTCCTTAAGATTCTGAATTTTATACGGCAGTACAGGTTCCATCCTGACTGTGAAACACTGGACAAGCTCTATATCCTCGTTTTTATTTTGGAGAGGCCATGGGAGTCTCCATCGGGGCGTTGTCGCCTTTGTGGTTCATAACTTTTATGGACAGAATTTCTAGGCACAGACAAGGAGTGGAAGTGTTCATTTTGGTGGCCAGGGGATTCCATCTGTGCTTTTCACAGATGATGGGATCCTGTTGACCTCATTGAGTTGTGAGAAAGGTCAGAGGTTCAGTCATTCAGGAAGAACTTGGAGTAGAAATGGGACATTGAGAGGAGCAAGTTAACAGGATTCAGGCATCTGGTGAGGATGCTTCCTGGACGCCTCCCTTCAGGGGTATTTTGTGTATGTCCAACCACGAGTAGACCCTGGGGCGGACCCAGGACACAGTGGACACATTATGTTTGGGGGGACACTGTTGCAGTGAGGGAAACTATGTTTCAAGTGAGGAAAACTATGTTGTCCGTGCTGGATTTGTATAGTGGCATTGTAATTTGTGTTTTTTGTGAAGAGTTAAGTAAGATAAAAGATGAAACTCTTTATAGGTAAAGATGAAACATTTGAGTATGGGCAGGGTCAGGGAATGGAAATGGAAAGCTTTCATTGTGAAAACCTGGGAAGGCTTAAGAGGACAGCAGACTATTTTTGTTGGCTTTTATTTTAGTTTTTAATGTAGTTTAGATAGGTCAATTAGCAGGAACAGTGTAGGTCAGGCACAGGTCAAGAACGCTTTCTGAGAAAACCGATCATAAGAATGCAATAAAGTCAAATCTGAAGCCGTGCTTGACTGCACAAGACTGGGGAATACTTGGCTGACTCTGGAGGTCAGCTACATTTGCACAGATATCCTGCAGTAACAGTCAAGAATAAAAGGACTGTTGTGTACTATTAACAAAGTTAGGTATCAGAGGTTTACAAATGAACATCTAAGCAGACCAAATCCTTTTTGGAACCAAGTCTCCAAAACTATGGGTTTACTGACCAAAGATATGCTTCAAGAAAAATAGGGTGCAGAAATTCTTAAAAATACCTGATTAGACCATGATTATGTTTGACTGTGCTTTGAACTTTTGGTGCCTTATGTAGATTAGAAGATATTTTACAGGAAGTATGAAGGCCATATTCAATTTCATGATGTCACATTGTGAGGACAAATCCCACACTGTTTTTAAATATAGCCAGTGATGAAAACAGGAAAGTATATGCTAACGGTTCAGTACAACCTCAAAAGCCACAGTGGTGTTACCAAAGTTCTCACTGTTCCCTGACCTGATGATCATTGAGTGGTTTAAGCAGGCAGCCCATGTGCAGAGACTACAGTCCCCCTGCAGCAGCTGCACATTGAGCTTCCCGGCCTGTGACCCCTTGCCGTATGTCTTCTTCTCCCTCTCTCTCTTCCCTTCTTTACTATCATAATTGAAACTTTATCACCCTTCTGATTGGTCCCTGACTTACCAACCAGAGAAGTCATTCTTTGTTGCTACATCCGAGACAGAATATCCGATCGGACAAATGATCTGTCTCTCTCTTTCACAACAATGGAAAGAGTGTAGTTTTTATTTGCTTGTATCGCCATTTAAATCATTGGATTATTTTTTGATGAACTTTGTCTTAGTAGAAAGGAACACTTCAGAACACACCGCACACGGTGTTGTGAGGGTGCAGCATATATTTTTTTATCCTAAAATGGGCAGAAATCCGAGCTGTACCACCAAAACAGGCAGCAGGCTACAACCACGAAAGCATTTTATTATTCTATGGTTAAACGTGGGCTTGGGGCACTTGTAAAAGTAACACCCCCTAAAACATTTGAGAGCCCTGGCTCGAAAAATGGTCACATATAGTCTTTAAACGTAAGTCTGTTGGTGGGAGGCTGCTAGCATGAGCTGCTTGCTCTGCCATGCTGTTAACTAAACCAATCAAAACATCCCGCTTTTGCAGAAAAACCCATTTTTCAAGCTCACTACACGGTACCTGAAGTGTTTTTTTTTCTATTAATGTCCACTTGCTGTTGGTTTTCTTTGGTACATTAATTAGCAATAAAGCAATGTAAAAACACGTTTTTACAATGGGAGAGGACGGGGGAGATGATAATTTTGTCCAACCTAGCAACAGAAACAGAGGGGCGGGACTTGATAAAGGGTCGGTTACTATGAATAAAAGCCATTAGAGCCATAAAGTATTGTGTATGCAGAGTGACCCCTCTTTTATTTATTTATTTTTTTGTTGTTATAAGTGTCCAATATGGAATTTTTTTTTTTTTTGGCACTAGTGGCCTTTTATTGACAGTCAGGAGAGACAGGAATAAGGGCAGAGAGAGAATGGGAGAGACACGCAGCAAAGGGTCAAGGGGCGGGAGTAGAACCCGCGACCGCTAAATATGGAAATTTAAAGAAAAGTAATCTTTCTTGAGGAAGTAAAGTGGTTTGTCTTACCTAATATTGTGTTTTTATAAATCAACGCAGCACAAAACTTAAAACAGGCTGAAACTCTGCAGAAAATCATCTTTGTTGCTTTTATAATGGTTTTCTTCCTGTGCATATGGGCAGTTGCAGCGTAGTACCGTCTTTGGCTGCATAACAGCTGACACCGAGGGCGACAAAGTCAGCAGCACTTGCTGCTTCGTCTCTGTGATGTTGTTTACACCATCGTTAAGCCATGTCTGTCTGTTTCTTTTTCCCCAGTGATACTCATATGATACAGGGTTGTTAAATGAATGAAAGTTACACAGCGACCTAGAAGAGACAATCATGAGGCAAATTGATGCAACTATTCACTTTTGCCAAATGTTTACAGTTTTGTCCAACCACATTAGACTACAGCCGTTTTATTAACATACTGGAACGGGATCAAAAGATTCTTCCATTTTTGGAAGAAAATTCACCAAATTCGTGTGGATACCAGGCATAACTGTAACAACAATCTTAATGTCTGAAAATAAAATGGTACTTTGATTTTTTTTTTTTAATTTAAAGAAATCCTTATATTGTATCTCTTTAGGACTTAATGCAACAGTATAAATAAACTACTACATTTCAGTCTTGTTTAATCTGTCATTTTTAAAATGATTTTGACTAATTTTGTCGATAAAATACTGAGCGTGTGCCAAATGACTTCAGTTGGCTTAAAGAAATTATTCACTTTGCTTTATGTCTTTTTCAGCCAATAGTCCGAAACCCAAAAATAGTGAGATAAGAAAACCTTTGAATCTGGACATCCTGGAAGCTGTGGCCCAAGAACATTAGGTACTTTTGCTTGAAAATTAATTAAATTGATTATCAAACTAGCACATACTTTGCACCCAGTCATTTAATCAAAAGACAGATGCAACTCTAAATTGAAATCATCTGCAAGAATTAGAGGAGAAACAGTCTCATCTTTGGTTGAACTGCCTACAGCTCAATGACATGGATGCGATGAATAAATGCAAACAAACATTGATTCATTTTAAATAGCCCCTTTGCCTTTCTCGCAGTCGGTGTGTGATGAACACCTGTTATCTAGGTCAGTGCAGCGTAGATGTAAACTGTCAAAACTGCCAGGATGTAGAACCTTGTCTGACAGAGAAGGCTTGGTGAGAGTTCTTAGTGGTTCAGGGTCCCCTCACACAGAAGCTCTGACTCAGCATGCTCTCTACCACCACCACCCAAATTCATGTCTGAGTTGTTACTATGGCAACCATTCACGGGCTCATGTTGAAAGCCAGATTTGCTCTTATCTAGCCATGCTTGAAGGGTCTGGTGTACATTTTGTCAACAAATAGGACTATGCTTCATTAAAATCCTGTCTGAGAAATAGACATCATCAGACTGGATTTGACAGAGCAAAGGCTATAACTTCTGTATCTCTGCATTAGTGTTTTCTTGTGTGCAGGGAAATGAAACATTTATATAACTTATGATGATTTTCCTCTGAATTAGGCCTCTTCTCCTTTGTGTTATCTATCATATAAGAACATCCATGTCAATGATGTAGATTTATACATATACCTCTGTATTAATTTAGCCACCTCTGAATTGGTTTCAGCTTTTTTTTCTGATTATCAGTAACAAACGTCAGAAGGCTAACAGGACTCAAAAAGAGCCTGACTGATTGTCTTCCTGTTAATATTATTAAGAGAACCCTTGTGACTTGTTAAAGGTCTATCTGATACACACGATAAAAAGATTTTATTTGATTAAAAGAGACAGACATGTGATAAGCATCACAACCATTAACAAGATATTAGAAAGGAGATCAGTAAGTGGGATTGTTATTGGTCTGTTGCTGTTACGATTATGAACCACTTCAAGGACTTTACATGTATCTTCTTGTACATTTGGGTATGCGTGTGTACTGACGTCCCATTGCCATCTCAACTGTATGCATGTACTCCCTGACACAAAACTTTGGTATGGATTACACAGACATGTCCCAACATAGCCTTGTCTAACACACGTAAAAACACACAGCTTTTGTTTGTGTCTATATGAGGGAAACAATGGTCAGCTCATGCTCCCAAGGGTTAAAAGGACAATCAGAATCCAGCTGCACTCAAAGCTTTGGCACGATGACAATTCTCTGAATGCCTCCTTTTCTATAGACTGCTACTTTAAATTGGTTCTGTGAGCAGGATCAGACCACCTTTTCACTGAAAACTAGAAGGCGTACATATATGGTTTCACGTATGTGTGTGGTTCACATGTGACACATTCACATGTGTATCAACATACGGCATGTTTGTCTATATATCCCAGCTCGTCTATGGTCCTGGCTGTGTAAGTGCCAGAGATTACTCATTGGCAGATTAATGGATTGAGTTTGACCCAGTAGCCTGCTGCATGCAGCTCTTTGTTGCTGACCGGCCCACAGCTCAAACACTGCCTGACTGTGAAGCTCTCCTGCTACCAACCAAACAGAGGGATTGTTCAGATCTCTACTATCATTAAAAAGTAAACAAAAAAAAAAAAAAAAAAGAAGGAGAAGAAAATAAACATGTACAACAACATGATGGGTTGAAGATATTTAGGAATAATGTTTAGTTTGGAAGAGAGCTAGTTTGAGAATGTTGATTTATCTGAGACAGACCTATTCCTCTTTTTGTCTTTATTTCTAGAATATTCTCCTACCTAGATGTGGTTACACTCTGCAGGTGTGCCCAGGTATCCAAGGTAAGCAACTTCCTTTCTGTGTTTCCAAACCAGCCTTTTAGACTAACAAACAGGAAATGGATGAAATATAATCCTAAATTCTGTAGTTAGGTTATAACCACTTCTGGATTTGAAAAAAACAAAAACAAGGAAAAAAAACCCAGAAACTATAATATAGTGCCCTCTGCTGTTTTTTTTGTGCAAATGGTCTCATAGTGTTCTGTAGCTGAAGTATATGTTTACAACGTCAACATCATGACATGTGAGTGTTGAATGCAAAGTTGTGGTGGCAGCTCTTCTTCCTTCATATTCCTTATCTATGACAAAACACAAAGCAAGTTTTAATTTCCTATAATATTAATAACTCAACAAGACCATGTTTTATATTTGAACACTCCATGATTTGAATCATCATATTGGTGTAAGAACACCCCTAATTCCCTTTACTTCATGACAGCCGTGTCCCTGTGTCAAAACAAATCGGCTTTTCTACACCAGTTCAAAAGAAGCTAGGATGCTGCATAAAACATAAATTACATAAACCTATATTTTATTCCCTTTAGAATATAAGGGGAAACTGTTGAAACTGAGACATTTTACCATTTCATGTAAAAATAGTACCTCATTTTGACTTAGATGGCAGCAATAAATCTAAAAAAAAAGTTGGAAAACAGGAAGCAAAAGGCAGGAAATGTAACTGGCACAAATCAAAAACAAATGGAGGAGAATTTACAACTAATTGGGTTAACTGGCAACAGCTCAGGAACATAACTGGATATAAATGTCGCATTTCAGAGAGGTGGGACCTCTTGGAAGTAAAGATGAGGTTCATCAATCTGCAACAAACTGCATCTAAAAAACATGGAACAATTTCAGAAAATGCAAAATTACAAAAACTTTGAATATCTTACCATCTATAGTACATATAGTAACCAAAGATTTAGAGAATCAGGAGTTTCTGCGTGCAAGGGACAAGGCTGAAGGCCAAACCTGGATGTACATGATCTTCAGGCTCTCAGGCAGCACTGCATCACTGCATAGATGCAGGAACATTCTCAGAAATCACTGTTTTTCAACACAGTTCACCGTGAAATCCACAAATGGAAGTTAATTCTGCATTATGC
>JBAMYA010047808.1:0-10195 GCA_037176975.1 Arrhamphus sclerolepis
AAAGGAAAAACAATTTTTTTTTTTTGATGAAAATGCATGTATATTGAAAAGGAAAAAACAAAATACATATATTTTTCAATGACAGTGCATGTATAAGGAAAAAGAAAAACAAAAATTATATTTCTGCTTTTATTTCTGATTATGTCAGTTCTGGTCCTCCATAATCTGGCCCCTGACAGCGTGCAAAAACAATCATAATCTTCTAACTAGAACATTTCTGAGGAAATTTCAATGCAAATGCCTGTTTGATTCAAAAAGAGTCAAGATGAGACCTTTGAAACAGAATTTTATATCAAAAAGTTGCAAGGTTTTGTCAAAATCCGCGATTTTTGTATAATTAACTTAAAACAAAAGATTTTAGAATGAAAAGTGGAAATTATCATTTAATTTTTTTTTCAACTGCAAAAAGTTGATGTAGACTACCGTGATGCTCCGCCATTACCGTCTTCTAGCTTCCCGACTGGACTCAACTTTTCCCAGCCAAAGAACAAGTCCACCACCCAGCGGTCGTTGCTTTAAAGCATCTCTTTGAACGGCTCATAAATGCATATTATGTCCAGAAAAGGAATATTACAAAGTAAATGTGTTATAACCATGGGGTTCTGAGATATTCCTCTTTACACAGATCCACAATTCATTACAAATTTAAAGGGAACTAAGTATCGAGGGAAATAAGGCTCGACTCGGAAGGAAATTCAGATGACCCAGCTTTCTACCAGCACTTAAACGCAGCATGTGCGGACAAATCTGTGGCGTGAAGAGTTTCAAACCCCCTCGTGCTGATCTGTAAGTAAATATAGTTGTGTTTATGTGTGTGTGTGTGTGTGTGTGTGAGGCGATTCGTGCGTGCGTATTTTACGATTTGCATGCGTAGGAGGCTTTTTAAATTAGTAATTATCCGTAACTTCCGGCAAAATGTTGTTCACGCTTTACAAACCATGTTTTACATATACAACTACACAAAGCTACACACAAACACGCATACACACACAAATCACACACGGATATACGGAGTCTGTTTTCTCTCCATATTTATCGCCCTCTCTGGTTTAGAAGCACAATTGTCTGTTATCATCATTGTAAATAAAGTTGCCTCATCTCATGGCTTCTATTACGAAATAAACTATGAACCCATGAGAAAACAAAGAACTTCAGTAATACAGTCTCATATCAACCAAACTTAAACACAAAGAATGTAGAAGTTAGAAAATATGACTTGCTAATGCAATAGCAGCTAGGCTAGGACGCTATCTCACTAGCAGCTCTCCGGTTTCAGCTCACACCAGTTTACTGATCTCCCTCTTTTTCTTCCTTCTTCTGATAAAAACCATCTTCTCTTTCCTCCCTGGTTGCCATGACGTCCGTTGTGATAATGCACGTTACATAGCTTCCTCTTATAATTAGTGTCTGCCTAATTCCACATAGTAAACACAGTTACCATGGTTACCATGTCAGATTGTTGCAAGCGAGTTGCTTGTCTTTCTGTAAATTTGCTTACAAATATTGGTAGTTTAGTTCTTCTGTTTTAGTTGTGGACGTATTTCAGGTTTCCTCAATTGTAGTTTGAGACGCATCAAACATAAAAACAGGAGAGATGGGAGAAGCGGATCAGGACCAGGGACGCCAGTGAGTTCTTCTGACAGGCTGGGGTGCACTCTGTACACCCCGTTGTACTCAAAATAATACAAATAAACGGATATGAAAAACACTAAGGTCATTCACAACATGGACTGGTCCTGAAAACAGAATGGTGTGTTAGTGGAACATGAAGATGAAAGTCAGAAACCTGTTCCTGGCCAGGCTTTGGCTGTGGAGTTCTGTTTACGTCTAACATACCAGGAGACAGCAGAACAAACAATCCAAACAAACAAAAACAGGATTATTTTCCTTCATCTGCCTTTAGAAAAGCAGCAAAACCTTTTTATCGTCGAACAGACGAGTGTTCAGTCGACGGCTGCAAACAGAAAACCACCAGCAGTTGCCATGGTTACGTACGACAGACTTCATTCTGTGGAAACTACACAACCACAAAGATCTGCTCTAAGTGGGTCGGCAGCAGACTGCTGTCCACAGAATCTAACCCCCAACCACAGCTGGAGGAACTGGTTTAACATGTCATGGCTGATAAAACTTTATAAGAACTGGTAGAACCTGATAAGACCAGATAAGGGGCACGTGGGTGAACGGGAGCAGCAGGACTACCTTTCCGATGTAATAGAAGGGGAACCAGGACAGGAAGATGTCTGCGAAGAACTCGGCCACGCTGAAGACGCCGTACACCACCCAGTACGTCAGCCACTTGGTGTCGTCCTCTTTGGTGGTGCTTTCAATGGCCTTCATCCTGAGAGGACAAAGGAACACTGATCAGGTCCAACTGCTGCTGTCTGTTCTGGACACGAGTCGTTTTTAAACTTTTCATTCGTCTTTCCTCAGAACAAACAGATCTGTCGTTCTCCTGCCTGGACGTCTGAGCTTCCTGCAAACCAGACAATGTTCTGGTGATGGATCTTACACGAACTCCAGAAACTTCATTCCGGTTGTACAAAAATATTTTTCTTTAAAATAATTTTGGATTTTCAACTAAATCACTAACTCAGTAACACACACAATATAATCATTTTTGTGTCTTTATTGAACATGTTCACAGTGTTGGGTGAAAAACTAAAAGAAATCTAGACACACTTCTGGAAAATTTGAATTTTCTCAGCATGTCCGTCTATCTGCTCTCCCTTAAAGCTCATTAATTATGCCCAAAAGTCTCGGGACGCCAATCAGACCAGCATATCCTTGTTAAAGTCTGAGAGGGTTTAACGGGATGACGACAGAGCTGAGATGTTGTAGTCTGGACGGCTGCAGTGGAGGAACCGCAGATGTTTGAACTGACTTTGTCACCAGCAAACAAATAAATCTGAGTGTATCTCAGAATCTAATCGCAGCATCATTGCGACATCAGCAGGTTGCCGCTAACGTTCGGACACACAGATGACTCTGAAGTTAGCACTGAAGTTGTTCTGAAAAGGAGAAAAAAATGAAGAAAAGGAAGTGTCTTACTCCTTTATTAGAGTTGCACATTTTACTTCCTGTTCCTCTGTTGTATCTGGTGCTGTTGTTGCTAGGCTACAGTTCTGTGTAGACACACTGCTGTTTACGTTATTTCACGGCGTGTTCCTATTGGTTGGTCAGCTGACAGAGGTCGTGGAGGCAGCGACAGGCCGTCACACTCTGAGACCATCACTGCTGGCGTCCGTTGTTACATCTAACACCAGATGCAAAGAGAAAACCGCTGAAATGCAATCAGCATCTTCAGACCACCAGAACCTTCTATGATGACTAATTTAAGAGACTGTTGAAAACACTGTGCTTATTATTGTGACTTAGAAGAAAATCTTTTTATAGCAAACGATCACAGGAAACCAGTTAGTTCCAAGGGTTTAAGTTCTTTTTCTCACCACTGTGGAGGCCACAGAGCAGACCCAGACCAGTGACCCCACCCAGCCTCCCCACCCCACCCTCAGATCAGCATCCCCACCCTGACGGTGGTCCTCTGTTGTCTGATCTTTTCATGACTGTGAAGATCTCGCAGCATCCTCCTCCTCCTCTCCCTGCTGTGACGGGACGTTAAACGTCTGCGTCACAGAGCTCAGACTGGTTATTGATGAGCGTGCAGGTGATCAGAAAGTCAGGCTGATATCAGAGCGTTTCTACACGAAGGCAGACGATGATGTAATCTGGTGCTCACTTCCTGCAGACTGCAGATAAACTGGAGGACGGGAGCTTGCAACAATGACACTCATCTCTCCTGAGTCTTTATTCATCTCTGAGGGAGCTTCTTCTGCCTTTAAACTTGTCTCTTTTTTTAGTTTTGGGGGGAGGAGGGTATAATCCAGCGTCCTTTATGAACACTGATGATGATGGTGATTACAACATTATCATTTAGGCTTGTGCGTATGCGCGTGCGTGATGGGAGGGTCAGGCCAGTGCAGCACTCACGACACATATGCGGGGTACAGGAAGCCGATCAGGTTGCAGAGCAGCGAGGCTCCGTATCCCACCACCAGGTAGACGGCGATGACGGCGATGACAGCTGCAGACACACAGTGACGTCACCATGAACGTTACATCACCTCCATCCGTCAACCATAAAAAAAAACAACAAAAAAAAAACAAAAAAACAAAACAAGACTCACCGGCAGCGATGTAAGTCCGGTTCACTCCGGTTTTGGCCTCCAGTCTGGCCAACACGTCCGTCATCAGGTTCTTCTCGTGAAGAAACGTGTCAAATCTCTGTCGGAGACCCTCCATCGTGGCGACAACTTCCTCCTTCAGCTGAAACAGGAATCAGGTCTGAATCAGCAGCCACACCCGCGCACCACAAGGACGTGGACGCGCCTGCTGCCTGGAGAGACCTTCAGAATAAAAGCCCCGAGCTGGATGACAGCAGAGATGAGCTCAAGGAGAAACCGAGTTGTCTTGCAGTTCCTCCACGGACCACTAGGTGCTGGCTCTGAAATAGAGCAAATCTCCATAAAATGGCCAACCTTGAAGCAGAATTAAATATATCTACAGTCTGTACAGTACAGTACATGCCAAACTGATACGAGACTTAGCTGAAGAAGCAAAGCTGCTCGCGGAAAATATTTCAGGACTTTTCCAATTGGAATTATGCTGTGATACAAAAAAGGAAGAAAAAAATAAGTCATGAATGTAAAAACTACCTATAGAAGACAAAACAGACTTTTCAACCAAGCTCTAAATATGTTCAGTTCTGCTGCAAAATTGAGGATTTGAACATGGAAGTCAGTGGGGATTCACTCTGTTTTGGAGCCAGCACCTAGTGGTCAGTGGAGGAACTACAACAAAACCTACTTCCTGAATGAAGTTCTGGTAGAAATGTTAGGTGGAAAATGTAATAACACAACGATTCAATATTTGCCTATAGAGGGTGTGCATTTACATCACTTCCCCTCTAGGCCACGCCCCTCTCAGTCGAACTGATTGGCAAAACAAACCTCAATCAACAAGGTGGAGTGTAGACAACAATAAACACAATAAACAACAATAAACACAGAGAGAGCAGGAAAAATGTGGAATATGACATGAAATTAAGGACAACTGGACTTGATATTGATCCGTACGAATCTGAATAAACTTGAAGGCCTTTTAATAACATGTATTGATTAGAATTACATGTATTGATGTCGCCTTTCGCCCAAAGTGAGCTGGGATAGGCTCCAGCGGACCCCCGTGACCCTGCGCAGGACAAAGCGGGTATAGATGATGGATGGATGGATGTATTGATCTCTGACTGATATTTTCATTTTGCATTGATTCCATTGGATCTTTCCTCATTAAATCGTTGAAGTTAATAATTTTACTCATAATATTTGCCTGGGGGTCATGGTCTGTCTCTGCACAGCAACTAGAGACAATTTTAATTGTAATAGACACTAAATAAATAAAACTGAAATGAACTGCATAATCTTCATCCATACCATGACTATAGTTTCATGCAAAAAATGTTTACTTGATTGACAACTCTTTTAGTTTCCTGCCTTACAGGTCAACTGAAGAACTTTGCCCCTTTGAATTGTGGGTATGCAGCCTCTTTTCATTTCTTATCATACTCTTCTGGGATATTTTTGGTGTTGCCTGCTTAATGTTATGAAAGGATTATACTGAAATTATGCTTAAAGCATTACCTTAAAACTGAACCGTAAGTATTGAAATATGGATATTTTGGTACTGAAAATGGTATCACTTTCTCTGGGGACCAGTCACTTAACAAGGAACACCACTACAACAGTCACTCTTTCAAAGATGCTGCTAAGAGTTTTCCCAAGTTAAAAAAGAGGAAAATATGTGATGGATGAAATCAGTCTTCCAGTTTGAGTCCAACTGACAAATGTCCTGTGAGGATCAAGTTCAGAGAACATCTCTCTGAAGGAAACTAGAGCTGAAACTAAAATGTATGCAGACAAACTTAAATCAAGTCAGGAATGTCATGTCTCTCGTTAGCTGCTCAACAAATACTCTTGTGTTGCTCCTGAGGAGGCTTGAGCAGTAACAATTACACTTTCCAACCAGAGAGGGTGCTAAAGAGCACAATCTTACCTGGTGTTTCTCTAATCACATCTGAATAGTTGGATTTTAATTTTGAAAGTTTGAACATTGATCTGAACATCCATCTCTAGTTTAGGATTAATCTCCCATTTCTGTTGGCGATGTCAGACAAAAAATTAAGTTGTGACTAATCACAAACTTTTATGCAGTTTTTACTATCTAAGAGATGTTTACTTATCCAGTCAGAACACGACTATGATCTTTTATTCACCCAGAAGCCAATATAATGCTAAACGCTAAGAAGCTAAAATGATGACTGCTATGGTTATCTATCTAACAAACTGTCTGGTCATTTCATTCATCTTTATGACCATTTTATGAACGCTGTAGCTAAGACGTAGCTTTAGCGCGAAAGAAGCAACCTTCCAGGTTAGAGTAAGACACCTGGTTCTGGTCCAAACTGGAGCTCAACTACCCCCCAGCCTGCAGCCAGACCCTGAAATCAATGGGAACCTCAGGTGTCCAAAACAGGCCAATGCAAAAATAAAGTGCACATCCACAAATGACCTTTCCAGAGTGATCCAGTTTCCTTAAACCTCCATGTTAAAATGTCCACATTTTACATCACAAATACCTCCAGCCCTGCAGAAAAACACTGTTCTGATCTCCACAGCTCGGTTCACATCGTCACAACTTTCCGTGCTGTATGTTTTCATGTTCTTTATCTTGTTAAGTTATATGAAACGATACCTTCATGTATAATCTCCTCTGTTTTTGATTGACAGCTGTGTTGCAGTCTTGGTGTCAAGTGGTAAGTTGTCATCACTTCATGTAAAAAATAAAAAGAAAAAAGAAACTAAACACGATTGAATTTTTAAAAAAAAACATAAAATACTATTATGTTGACTTATGTTCACTGACGTACAAGAATAAACCCAGTTACAAAACAAGTTGCTGTGTAAAACATAAATAAATACAGAATGTAATGATCTTTAATCTCATAAAATCCACATTTTATTCCTGATGAAACATAAAGAACATATCAGGCACTGAGGCAAACCCTTTTATGGAAAATATTAGCTCATTTTGACTTCTCATCTCACTGCATTCTATTTTTATTTTTTATATAGTCTGATAATGTTTTAGATAATGGGGTTGGATCATGACATGTCTAAAAATAAGATTCAAAATTTGCTGAATTAACAACTGAATTTCTTACTTTTTTAACAGTGGTCTTTCCTTCTGTCCTGTACTACAAAAAGGAAATTAAACTTTGGGTCAAATCGGGGATATTCTGCTTTTACATTACTGCAGAATCAGGTTTCACAAACTATGAATATTAAAGAAACATTTATCATGACAGAGCGCAGATATTTAAAATAAAGACTGATGCATCTGTAATTCAAACGGTGGACAGCCAACGCGTCCGGGTGTCCCTGAACAGGAAGAAGTGGGATGGACGGATGATTTAAATTCAGCTTTATTTATATAACGTCCATCACACCACAAGTTGCCTCCAGACGCTTCACAGAAACCAGAGCAACATGGCAAGAAAATAAACTGTGTAAACTGGACCAAAAGGGACATGAATCACGGCTGTTTTCGCTGTTTTGCAGCAAAAAAAATGAATGAACAACCTACGTCAGAATAAATAGCGACGTTAAGCTCCTGACAAGAGTCAAAGAGTGTTGACACCAAAAAAGGAAAAAAGAAAAGAACGTGCTGACAGGGTCTTTAAGTCATTTTGACTTTGAGGCGTCTCAGTTCAGTTGCTGCCATCTTGTTATGAGCCTTTGCAGGAAGAGGAAGAGGAAGAGAGTTCACTTAGATATCAGTCATAGATATTAATGATGAAACAGGTGATCTTAAAAGCGTTTACTCTGATCTGGATCTGTGATGTCACAGTTCTGATCTGCTGCTTTTAAGACTGACGCATCCCGAAAAATAAAACAGTTGTGTTGATTCTGAGTTGGCGATCCCTTCAGACGCCCTGACTTTCGCTCTCAAGCCCAGAACTTTCTTTTTCATTCTGCCCCCTTTAAGGTAGTCTAATATAGTAAAAGTATCCTCCTTGTCTGGAATCGAGCCTTGTTGTTTTATTTTATGTACGAAATAATTTATCAAAGTCACCAGAGTATAAATAAAGGTCATACGTGAATGCTGAATCAGGATGTTTATATCAAAATAACTAACCAGAGCACAAATATGTACTTAGAACCTGAGAAAAATGAGTCTCATCAGTGTTGGACATCAGCATCCTTTGACCTCTTTTAGTGTGAAGTCGGATCTTCCTGTTGCTGCAGACGGTTGGTTGTCACCCTGCATGGATGCTTCGCTGTTTCACATTAAATCAGATTCCCAAAAATGGCTTTACACAATGCACGTAGAATCTGCATCCAAACTCTTCATGCATCATGGTGCAACATGAGAGAAATCTGCAGAGACAGCGGTTGGACAGAAAGTCTGACGTCACATCGAAGACATTTCCAGATTGTTTATCTGCATGCTGTGGTTTTTCCTCAGCAGTTTGATCGCTGTCGTAGCTCCAGGGTCTCTGAGCAAACCCAGGCGGCGATGACGAGGGTCATGAGACTCAGCTGTAACGTCCTCAGGGGTTTCATCCTCTGTCACATGACCCCTCGTAGACGTAATGGAGCCAGTGCCGAGTTTCAACTCCACATGACCTTCAGTGCAAACGACAGTTTCCGTGTCACTGGTGTGTTTGATTTAAATATTCGTGTAAACTGTAAACAAACAAGTTCTGAATTAATAACTGCTTCAAGTTCATTTTTCCACCTGAGGCTTTCGTCCATGAAAGCAGCATGATGAGGAGGCTGCATGTACGTAACGCATCATCAGGGAAATCTAACAGCCAGTCGCATCCCAAAGTCTACGTCTATGACACGTGTGTCAAACTCGAGGCCCGTGGGCCAAATCCGGCCCAACACTTCGTTTTCTGTGGCCCCCACGATATCTTGAAGCACGTCCGATTGTCCTAAAATAAAAGGGTAGCTGCTTCATGGCATACATCACAAATTTTGCAGTTTCCCAAAGTTAATATGTTTTAACAAAAATTTGCAACATGAAACGAAAAAGTCACAATTTATCATCAATACAACTGAAACATGCAATCCCACAACAGCCACAAATAATTTACAATTTTATTTTAAAAATCATTTAACAAAAAAATACTTTTTATGAGAAAGGTGTGATGTTGCCAAATTTGCAATTTTCCCAAAAAAAGTAATGATTTTCAATAAAAAGTTTCAGTTTTTAACAGTCAATATTTTTTATTTATATTACAATATTTCATTGAAATACTAAGTTAAAACGTCACAATTTTTACATGAAACATCTTTTTTAGGACAACGTCTTGATTTTAAATGAAAAACTTTCAATCTTTGTGAAAGTCAGTGTTTTACAACAAAGTTTTAATATCAACTTAAAAGGTCATGATTTTACAAAATCTGTAATTTTAGGACAAAAAGTTTAGTTAAAGTTATACAAAGTTTACAATTTAGTGCATAAAGAGATAATTTAATACATTTAAAACAGTTTTTCAAAATTTCTGTTTTTGGACAAAGATTTATTTTATTTTTTTATTAAAGCTCCAAAGATTCTGTTTTTTTTTTGTTTTTTTTACAGTAAAAATTCTTATGAAAAATGCTCAAAATCTTACAATATTAAATCCTAATTTCATTTAAAAAAGTTGTGATTTTTGCAAAAGTCAATATTTTATACCAACAAAAAGTTATCTAAGAAAAGTTATCAAAGTGATCTTGCAGAATTTTTACTGGCCCCAAAAATGTCAGTGACAAACCCTGTCGACGTTTGTGACTTGAATGATACAGAATATAATACAGAAACTGTTATTGGACACTTTTATGAGGGATCACTAGTGAGACAGTCTTCCAGGTAGTGAGACAGTCTTCCAGGTAGTGAGACAGTCTTCCAGGTAGTGAGACAGTCTTCCAGGTCGTGAGACAGTCTTCCAGGTAGTGAAACAGTCTTCCATGTAGTGAGACAGTCTTCCAGGTCGTGAGACAGTCTTCCAGGTAGTGAGACAGTCTTCCAGGTAGTGAAACAGTCTTCCATGTAGTGAGACAGTCTTCCAGGTCGTGAGACAGTCTTCCAG
>JBAMYA010047809.1:0-10193 GCA_037176975.1 Arrhamphus sclerolepis
ACTCCAATTAACCTATCAAGCATGTCTTTGGACTGTGGGAGGAAGCCGGAGTACCCGGAGAGAACCCACGCAAGCACTAAGCCACCGTGCTGCCTAACTTGAAACTCTGCCCCAAATATTTCTAAAATTACTTTAGCAGTAGTACGACTTATAACAAGACAAACTGCACATATGCCACGGTAGATGTCCATGGCTTTAAAATATATTAGGACTGCGTGAGAACCAGATCTGACGTGTTGGCAGAGTTGCCAGATGCCCAGAGAGAAACCTACAA
Organism: Arrhamphus sclerolepis; assembly: GCA_037176975.1. Taxonomy (NCBI): domain Eukaryota; kingdom Metazoa; phylum Chordata; class Actinopteri; order Beloniformes; family Hemiramphidae; genus Arrhamphus; species Arrhamphus sclerolepis. The sequence goes on from JBAMYA010047809.1 coordinate 275, forward strand.
TTAGCCAAACTGTTTCTCCACATTTTTCTTGCATTTATCTTTAATATGTCTCAAATTACAAAATTTGGAAACATGAAATATGTCTACAACTAAAACAGACAAGAAATCTAACAATATTTTTAAGCAAATTTACAGAAAGACAAGCAACTCAAAGTCGCTTATAATAATCCAACATGGCTACCATGGTCTCAATGTTTACTGTACGGAGTTAGCCGGAGTTAGCCAGAGGCTAACTAAGATGAACATACAAACGTCACGGAAGAGGCAGCGAAGAAAGTGAAGAGGGTTTTTTTCTGAAAAGGTACAATCAGCAAAATCCCGTATATGAGGCAATAATCGGCCACTGGACTGAGCCAAAATCGGGGTGCTGCTAGTGAGATAGTATCCGAGCCTTGCTGCTATTGGATTTGTAAGTCGTATTTTTGCTTTCTAATTTGGTGTGCATTTGAATTTGGTTGATATTAGGCTGTATTACTAATGTTATTTGTTTGCTCATTGGTTCATAGCTTATTTCATCATAGGAGCCAGGAGAATATTTACAGGGACGGTAACAGACAGTTGCGCTTTTCAACCAGAGATGGTGTTATAGAGCACAGTTTTACATGGTGTTGCTCATAGAGATAAACATAGCACGAAAGAGACATTTAAATGAACTAGTAGAATATATTTTTGCTGCTTATGAACTAATGTATCATAAGCTTCTTTCACGTAGCAATCATACTATAAAGACATAGGCAACTGGAGATTCCCCCTTTATTCTGCCTCCACTCACCAGATGTGCATTCCCATTACTGACTTCTTTATTCTGTCAGTGTTGAATATGATACAAGCTGAGAGAAAAAGAAAAAAAAGTTCCTACCTGGTTGTTCCTGTGATACACAAACAGCTGTCCTGGTGTAAGTTTCCCCCTTGCTGATGAAGTTTGTAATATTACCATGGCAGGAAAAAGCAGGCTTCAGTGAGAGGAACACTGATTGGGCTGCAGTTGGCAGATGCTCTTCCAGGTGCTCTTCCAAGCACAAGAACAGGGTTTTCTGTGTAGCTGGGGCTGTATGTTGACTGACAAAGCTTGTAATGGGGCCTGTCCAGCTGGTCTATGCCTCTCTGACCACTTAGAAAGAGTTCTGTGGGGTTTTTTTCTCTTTTTTTCACTGCATCTTTTTTTTTTTCCTGCCTGAATATAGCTGTCGGGACATGTCTCATGCCAGGGACATGTCTCATGAAGTTTGCAGTCATCCTTGTAACCCTTTTACACCTTCCTACAATACCAATTCACAACTCATTTCGCCCCATTACTGCTCTGTTACCCTTCTAAGGCATTACAGCCATGGGATGAAATGTTACGCTGTTCCACCTCTTGTGCTATTCTTACAGTGCAGTGGGGTGGAAAAAAAGAAGCGAAAGGGGCAATAATTGGGTAATAGATTATACGCTTTTTGTTGTCTTACTTTAATCTTTTCTGTTACATACTTACATTACAGTTGAGTTCATGTCACGCCTTACTGTAATACTCACAAACACCCATCAAGTGTGACAGTCAGCGCTATGGTGAATTTCCTGTGTGAATGGGTCCCTCATGTGTGGGTATATATCTGTTACAGTATTGGACAACAGAAGAGCCATCTGCACCATGAGATTTTTAAATGTTGTTGTTCAGGCTGACCCAAAATAGCTGCACTTATTGTAGAGCTTAGGCTTGATAGGTTTAGACGATTAATGAAAGTGAGAGAGGTAGTGGCTGTCATTCACTCTCTGTAGAGACTGCAGGTTGGGAGGTTGTGAATGGACAAAGCGAGGGATGGATGAGAGTAATGGAGTAAAGTGAAAGGAATTTAATCATTTTGGTAAATGTCTCTGTCTAGCACCCCTCCCTCCATCTCATTTATATTCTGATGCCTGTGCCAGTGAGGCGATCTCAGCGGAAACTGAATGCAGAAAAGGACAGGAGAGGGACAAAGTGTATGAACACCCACACCCATAATTCATTAGGTACAGACGTGAGTATGTGTTAATACAATGTAGAGATTGGAGCGATCTGGCCGAGCAGCATGTTTTTGTTGGTAGCTGTCTTTTCACTGTACTCTGAAATACATTTTTCATGTTGCAGCAACATGTGATCTCTGCTTAAAATCTTACAATCTACATTTGGGTGTTTGTACAGCAGTGATCATAGCAGTTGGAGTGGGTAGACTGGATATATTATATGAAGTATAATGTTAACAGAGGTTCACAGCTGGAGCATAGGTGCCTGACCAGTCATCAGCCTGAACTCGGACAAAGCTGGATTTAAAGACAAAGATCAGATAAAAGCTTAACTTGAGCCAGCAGCTTTGTGACATGTTCCTTAGAGTAAATCTACTCCTCAATCAAGCCAAAAGGCATTCATCTGTGATGTATTAGCTTGAGTAAAATGAGCTGAATTGAAAAGTAATTGGTTTGCTTGGTATGCATATATTTAAAATAAAATAACATGAAGATCTGTTGAATTCAAGAAGGCACCCTTTTTAAGTGGTTGTGTTTACTTTGGTTTAACCTCTCAAGACTTATCCACATCATACCAAAACATAAAAAGTGCCCCCAAGCATCATTACCACTTTATATCCCAATCATTCACTCATGCGGATTTAATTTTATTCAGGGTTGTCACTAAAAATATATTGTCCTTTCTGACAGCTTTAAGCCTTATCTTGTGCTATTACAAATCAAGCACGTATAATACATGTGGACAGAAAAGTGCCGACTAAATATAAGCAGAGAAAATTTACAATTCAAATTTAAATGGAGTAGGGGAGAAAGAAAGGTAAGCGAATGAAAATTGGAGGGAGAGTGTTTGATAGAAAATGTCAATGTAGCATGAGTCTGTGTCATCAGGAAGTAAAAAGAAAGTTGGCATGATCCCAGTCTCCCTTGAACTCACCAGAGTTACCTGTCGTTGTACCTCTGAACATCATTATCATTTTTTCTATCTCTGTCCTCCTAACAGCAGAAGCCGACCAGGAAAAGAGGGAATAGAAGGGATGGAGAGACAGAGGAGAAAAACTGATTTACATACCTCTGAGAAACTGAGATTGCATCTCATTATCATGTACTGTACTTTATTGTGTTTGACTGTCAAATGAAAAAAAAAAAAAATGGAACAGAGAAAGGATGAGCTGGCTGCTGAGCCATCAAAGCTGCTCTCTGGGTGGCGGCACGCCAACACTGGTGGCTGTTCGCTCTCACAAACTTGGTAACCAAAACACATAACCACATTTCCACTCAGATTCAGAGGCTCAAGCGCTTACACAACTATTGACAGCTAAGCATTGTATCAGACACACACACACACACAAAAAAGATTTAGACTCAGGCATACAGCAGATACACAAACGCATCAAATATACACTAGGATCACAGCGACAAAAAAAAGAGTTCCTATAGATGAGTTGAATATAGCTGAAATCCCAAAGCTCTGCTATATTTCCTTGGAAATTACTGATTTTCTGTATTAATTAACTATAAAATGTATTCTGAATTTCATCTAAGCTGCAATAATAGACAAAAACAATGTACTTAATTTGATATATCGTGTCTTCATTGAACATTCATAATTAAACATTTATAAGGCTATTGGAAAAGTAAGTAAAACCCAAAATTATACACTCAAAGGTTAATTTCATTAATTGCTTTTCATCAGTTAATGAAATGCGTTTGGAGGTGTACTTGAGAGGTACTTTTAAAGCCATTCAGACATTTTCATTAAAAGGAGGTCTCTGAAGACACGCAATCAAGAGTAGCTCGCTGGCATCATTCTACTGGATTGGGAGACAAATAATCTCCAAGTGTTCAGGCATCTATCAGTCCATAGTTAGACAAATAGTCTATAAATGGAGGCAGTTTAGTAAGAAGCCACCCTTCCTAGAAGTTGATGTGCAGCCAAGAAGTCTTCAAAAGCACAACATCCCTCAGTGAGGTAAAGAAAAACCCATGAATAGCAATCTTTTTTTTTTTTTTTTAAGTCTGCTATAGAAAAGCCACACTGAACACTGCTGGTGAAAAAAAAAAGTTTTATGGACTGGTGATACAAAACTTTATGTACGTACATATTCATTATTTATGCTGTATAAAGGCCAACATCATTCAAGTGGTTAAGTATGGTGGAGGGAGCATTATGATGCTGCTTGATTCACTGCCAGAGATCCTGCACCACCTGCTGTCATTCAGGGGACGTTTAATGTTCATGTTTACCAAATTATCCCACAGGATAATATCAGGGTGGCTGTGAGTCAGATGAAGCTTAGCTGAGGTTGGATGATGCAGCAGGATAATGACCCAAAGCATCAACGTAAATCCAGACTGGCTTCAGAAAAAGAAAATCTGGATTTTGGAGTGTCCCCATCAGAGGGCAGACCTTAAATGTATAGAATTTCCATGGAATGATGTCAAGAAGGCTGTTTACAGATAACACACAGAAAACCAGTTAACACAAGGATTCACATACTTTTCTTGCCACCATACATTAGTCTGTGAGTACAAACACAAATGTTTTAGTGAAAGCTGGAAAATGTTAAAATGTAGAGTACTGCAAGACCTTGATTTCTGCTTGTCTGTCAGTTCCTGTTGGCAAAGCTGTCTTTCACAGCACAGCTGAATTGATTCATTGCATTGTTGCACCACCGGCAGTAACAGACAACATGTAACTAAATCATGCAGGCAATGGGAAAACAGAAACACAGGCTCGGTGAGACCATTTGTAAATTTACTAATGTTGGTGTAAAGTCAGAGGTGTGCTTTCCTAGTCAAAGTTTCTTTTTAATTGCTTGATTTTATTTATTTTAGCTTGCTGTATCAGATTATTTTCCGATAGAAAAGCTACATTAGTGTAAATTTCATCATTCCATCCATGTCTCTGGTGCCTTTTTCCACTGTTTATCCACCCCTGACTCCCCTGAAACTGCCCCTCTCACCCTACGTTGAGCCGCTCAGGCAACATCTCTTTTTAGCTTGCTCTGTTACAAAGTGGTTGCCAGCAGGCATCTGCAAAAATGGTTTAACTTTATAGGATTATGGGTTAAACTCTGCCAATTCTGATGAAGGATATGAAATTGCCTACAAGGAAAGGACTGTCTGAGATACTCAAACCAGAACAGATGCAAACTCATTGAAAATGCTTTTTGGAAGTTACATAATGAATAGAGTATGTCCTTTAATTATCCTCCTTTAACTTCTACTCATTGTCACAAACATGTACGGGTAGTTTTTCCAAGTCACAGTGCTGCTACAGATGTTCTAGCTTCTTTCAAAAGTTGCATCGGTTCCTCTTAGGCTTCATACCATGCTCTAGTTGAATACTGGATTCTGATTGGCTGCAGGGTGTCCGTCAAAACCTATACAGCTATTAAATAAAAGTGTGGTCAGATAGCCTGATTGCTCTAAATTATTGCTCTGGCTCAAAGCTGGTAACCGTGGTAACAGAAACTCAGAACGCACGTTAACATACGTTATTTCACAGTAGACAAAACATGAGTGATTTTATAGTTTCCTTTAACCTATTTGGTGAATTTGATAATTTTGAAGACTGGGATGCAGCAGAAAACAAAGAGATAAGATAATATAACATTAAGCAATCATCTCACTTCCCTCCACTGATTCGGCCTAATATAACAGCTGAGGCCGACTGAGCTGCAGGTTCTGTGGCCAGAGTCGGTTACCTTGGCAACACGTCACAATGAGAGATATTAAATAATACACTCAGCCTGTTCTTGGGAAAAACTTACGATTTTAACGGTAAAAAACAACATTAACATATTAATAATTGATTTAATATTTATTTATTTTGTAAGTGACCCATGGTATAAGCGGGATATTGCCCTCCGAGGTGTCTATTATCAGAAATGAATGGACTTCGTGGTAGCAGCCGTCCTCGCTTCGTGCCGGACAGTTCACACCTCTGCGTCAACCATTCATTTCTGATAATGGACAGAGGACATTATCCCTTACGTATTCAACAGTCCATTCACAGCTGCCTGTTGTAATTCAGAACTAATTTTGCATTACTGAGATCAGAATTGTGTGGGGATCAATCTGTCTGCCTCAGGACTCCTTGTTCTACTCTTCCCCAATAATAGTTTTTTTAAACTATATGGCTGAAAGTTTGGGGTTGTTTTCATTCAGTGGAATTCAGTCAAACGCCCCCTGATGGCACAGCAGAGGGAAAACAATACCTACAAAAATGTTCTCCGTACAGTACTGGTAATTTGGTACAAATGTGGCTGATATATCACTGTAATAGAGCAAAATTATTTGACATGCTGTGCTGCAGAAGCAGGATTATGATGGACAGAGAAACAATGAAAGACTACTAAGGCAATGAGAACAAATAGAACAGACACAGTACGTATGAACACAGTAACACATTTCCACTGTACTCTGAAGTGGGGCCAATTTCTCAGGTTGCAGTAACATACAATTTCTGCAAGTGTTTAAATTTATAATGATCTCCACTGGGAGGCTTGGTTATTGCACAGCAGCTGTGATAAGGTTTGCACTGGAAAGCACTGAAAGTCCCACAACAAAGTGCTGCAATGTTCAAGCTAATATAATAATCTAATAATGAAATAACATTAGTAGACATTTAAAGTTTGAGTGTATGTGCTTGTTCTGTTATTCAGCCTGATTGCCAGCATTAATAACTACAGGATGAACATTGAAATGAATTAGTTATAGATTACATAATGAAGAAAAGAACCAGGGAATAGACAGAAATAGACAGAATAGAAAGATACGAAAAGTAGCATGTTGTATGTTTTCAAATAGTAATAATCTAGTCATTCTGTCCAATATTTTGAAAGTAATTTGAAGTTAAAATTTAACCGAAAAAAGAGAGAAAGAGGTGTATGTTCACATTTAAGTCTTTGTGTGGATCATGTTTTCTGGGCATGTTTACACTGTGTTGCATCACCTCTTCTTTTCATAAGAGTTGCAGAGACGTGGAAGAGTTTTGGGACCTGAGGACCTCGGTCGCTGTAGTTCTGAAAACAAAATCTTTTCGAACTGCAGCTGCTTCCTAGTTTACTGGCTTCTTTTATGATCTTTGTTCAGTCTGATCTCGCAAACAGAACATCTAATAACTACACTGGTCCACTGGTGAAAAATGGGGCATTTTCACAAAAGAAGGGAAAAGAAAAGAAAAGGCTCCTCACTCATTTACCCACAGAGGTGGAGCTTATGTCCTTATGCTGCATGGTGACATGGTCTTCAGTACATTTCCACTCCTCTTTATGTTGTGATTTTTATGTCTTTATGTAAGACAATGTACATGTGTGACACTATTTGTTCAAAGGTATTATTTCATTAACTCCCATGCTGGAGTCATTTTTTCTAGTTCCAGTCGTTTTTCTAATTTATTTTGATTTTAAACTTAGAAAAAAGGGTTCCCAGTCTAGAATCACTAATGAGCCTAATGAGAATGTTTGGTTAGGGCCACCAAGGCTGCATAATATCTAAGAATGATTGCTCTGCTACTGCTGCAAAAGCTTTTCCTAAAAGACTGAGGAAAAAAAACAAAACAACATAAGAGTTTGTATTTTCAATTGTGATTATTTTTTCCTTATCCCCTGACCCATATGATTGTATACTTGCACAGAATGTATCTCACCACAGGTCACCCTTTCAGTCTTCACCTTACTGCTATTACGCTTCTGCTCCTCTGAACATGTTGCACCTAAAAATAACTACTGGGTGTACTTGTTAGATCAATATAACTCAAAAAGCAGGTGGCACTGAGGTTATTACACTAGGGAATTGAGTGCATGGGTCCACAAGTTTAATGGTTCATCCAGCCCAGAAGGCAGATGGATTAATTCTTAAGCTCCCACAACAATACTGCTATAAAGCACAACCCGCAGTTTTCGCTATCTGAAAGGACAAAAGATGATGAGTTTCTGCTTTGATGGATTAACAGATTTAGTAGAGTTTCCACTTAAATACTCTGTTCGTTGCATCTACAACATCCAGTGTTTTTCCAAAATGCATAAACCAAGAGAGTTCCCTTCATCATATTCTTTATGCCTGCGATGGACTGGCGACCTGTCCAGGGTGTACCTCAGCCTTTCGCCCAAAGTGAGCTGGGATAGCCTCCAGCAGACCCCCGTGACCCTGCACAGGACAAAGCGGGTATAGATGATGGATGGATATTCTTTATGCTCTATTTCAAGTTAGATCACACTCTATGTTGCATGCTAATGAGTAACATCTGAGTGGCATCTGTTCTTTCCCAGCGTCGTATTTAAACCTCATCCATCAGTGTGAGGGCATTCACCTACATAGTCACCTCCTCTCTCTGATCCACTGTCCCTGTGTCATGCTTGTGTCATATAGAGAGTATTGTAAGGACGGCCCACACAGCAGGCATATAGGTTCTGTTCAGTTAATAATAGACCTAACAAGCATTAGCCCAAATGATCTTTTAATGGGCTGTGTTTACCCGAGGCTACAAAAGAGAAAGATGGAGGAGATGATATGGAGACAGAAAGACAATAAAGGAAGAGGTCAATATTGCAAAAAGATGGGAGAAGATGGGAAGGATTAAATAATATTGGAAATGTAATCTCCTCTCAAACATACTTGTGACAAGATAGTACACTTTCAACTCACAGTCATTATACTCAGATTCCCAAATAATTTGGCTGAATTTCTCCTAACGTCTAAACGATGATGTGACGATGTGAATTATGTTAGGACACTCTTCTTAAAGAACATTCCAATAATTTCCAACAGTGATCACTTTAGATAATGTTGTCTGTTCCCAGTTTATGTTATGGCAGCCACTAATGCATTTTGTAGTGCAATTACTTTTATAATATCTAGGGGATCATTAGTTTCATTTAATCTCTTTTCAAAATCAACTGGCATGGACTTGAAGCGTACTTAATACAGCTAAGGTCTTAACATGAAATACATGTCTGCATTTGTTTTGATGAAGTGTCTTCTTTTGGAGTTTTAACAGAGAGAAAATCTCTTTGTGATCTCTAAATCCTTACTGGGGGTGGGGTGAGGATGCAACCATGGGTTTGATAGGAAGATCACACCACACTCTTCCTTCCTGCTGGAACATTCATTAGGCAGGTCAACGCAGAATGGAGACTTTTATGATCATTTTGATGTGATTTTGACAGTCATTGACGACAGACCGGAAGACAATTATTGCTCTCTTTGGGCTCTCCGGTGCTTTATGAACAGAAGCTTTTGGAATTATCACCACATGGAAAAGCCTTCATTTTTACTTGAAGTTAAAGATGAAACACATTCACAATGCTATACACAGATACGGTGTATTCTGTGCTTCCCATTGATAGTAATGTGTGTCAGTCGACATGTAAGTTAAAATGCGTCTGAAGAAGTAGATCTATATCATACTAAAGTTAAATAATATATATTCTGCTGTTCTTAATAGTATTCTTGGGACACACTTTAAGACTCCCTTCAGCTGTTTCTCATTTTGTTCCTGTCTCCTCTTCTGAGTAGACACACACATAAAATCACAAGACATTAAAAATACATTAAACTACATCGAACATTACAAATGGTCATATCATAGCAAAAATAAAGCAGCTCCTATCTGCTGGCCTACATCTGCATATTGATTGAGAATTTCCCACAGCCTTGAAATGAAGAAAGATCAAGAACATCGCCAGCAGTTCGTGGCTCTGCTTAGAAGATTTGTACATCATACATATATTGACTGTAAACCGTCTTTTATTTTCAGTATGATTCAGTAGCTGCACCTTATGCAGAGAGAAGAAAAATAATGTTTGCTCATGTGGGAGCATGTAGGTGAATACAACTAATATTGTGTGAAAGGATAAAAATGAGACAGCTTGTTGGAGATTTCATATTGTTTAGGAGCACACTATTTATTTTCAGAGCGTCACACTGTATA